>CAODLS010974716.1:0-10822 GCA_948243855.1 Flueggea neowawraea | reverse complement strand
CACAATTATGAGTGGAGCACAACCTAGAGCAGCATGTGTTGCGATGTCAAAAGCAAACTGATCCCAAAGAGTCAATTTGATACTATTGTGCCTATAAAAATACCGAAAAAATGAAGTTATGAAAAAAAAGTAAAAGAAATAGAATAGATTAAAATAACAAATATTCAATGCTTAACTTACAGTGGATCGGACAATTGAACATACGCACATTTGCTCTCCTTCCCCTTGTTATTGGTGACTTCAATTTCACTAACAAAAGTTACCTCCCCAATAATGTCTTCAAAGTATGTTGAAAATAATTGTATCAGTAATTTTAAAAAAAATTGAACGACTTTAAATTAAAAAGTGCATAAATAATAATATTACCTATTAGGACTGTGCCATCAAAATTTTGAGATAAAATATCTTCAAAAGGAATGAAATTGAATATCATATTTCTAATTGGAGAATTATCAAATTCCTTCAAATAGGTTGAGTAAAGGAAATTGATTTTGAACGGGTTCTTTGTATCCTTGTAATCTCCACCATTTTTTGCTACTACAAAGTTATGCATTATGTAACTTTTGCCTTCTTCCAACTCGGACATAAATTTTAACAACAAAGAACGCCTCACCAGTATTTGAATGGTTGTGTCCTGTTAACAAACTGACTATTAATTTTTATTTACACTAAGGAAATAATATTCATATTTAAATATAATTTCTTTAAAAATACCTTCTCATCTAATATCACCATCTCAATGCATTTGTATTGATTTTTTTGATTATACAAAGGAACCTTCCAAAGTTGAATTACCCTCACTTTAATTCTTCATATCTCCTTCTTAGGGTTAATATCACTGAGGAAGTCATATCTTTTTGCTATCTTACAAAACAATTACATATAATAAAAAAAATTAAGAAGACAACATAGATACTTATAAATAATAAAACAAATAAAGTCATTTATAAATATTACATATAATTAAGAAATGAACATTGTTAAAAAGGACAAATGATCCAAACATATATAGAAAGAAGTGCAACTATCTTAAAAATGTTTAACTATGTAAAAATGCCAAATAAGCTTAAAAGAGTTGGAATTAACGAGATACCGCTGCAAGATATTCTAAATAAGAAAACGTCGTTGCAACTGGTAACCTGAGAAAATATGAAATGCTAATGAGAATCGATCAAACAAAGATATTTTCCATATCTAAAATGCCAGCACATAAATAGAGAAGAAAACTTGCCTAATGTGCAGCAAGTGAAGACATTATGAAAAAAAGGGGAATTTATTTATAGATGCAGAGATGAAATGGATAAACCATTTGATTTTTTTTTTTGAAAAAAAGATAAAAGATTTGGCATAACAGCTCTGAGCCTCTGAAGATATATTGATAAGTGAATTAATATCTCAAGTCTAAATTCAAAAGTTGGTTAAACATACGATTTTGTTTAATTATATAAAAAAATCTGAATTAGTCTTTTTATCACAGCAACTGAATCGATTAATACTGGGAAATTACTAAAATGTAAATTAAGGAGGGTGTATTGGATTATAACTTTTAATGACTTTTATAGACTTAAAAAGTTATAGGGTATTGAATTATGACTTTAAAGACTCTTTAAAATTTTGAATATATTAGATTATGATTTTTACAAACTTATAAAAAGTCTACAAAAATTAGGTGTATTCAATTAAGACTTTTAAAGAGTCTATAAAAGTATACTTATATTTAAAAGTTATAATTTTTTTTAGACAATGACTTTTACATACTTTGAATGACATTTTTTAGGTTTCTATAAATAAAAAAACCATACAAAAAGTCTTTTACTTTAACTCAAAACTTTTAAAGACTTTCATTTTTTAGGTTTTTTCTTTGTCTATCCTTCACGCTCTGATCTTGGGTCTCGTCTTCACTTCATCTCCTCAAGTAAATCATGTAGTCATTTTCAATTTTTTAAACCCATTATTAATTTTGTTCTTATTTGTATAGAAAAGATATATTATGACCAAATTAATTTATAGTGAAATTTTATCATCTTTACCTATACCAATTGAATTTTCAGTCGAACTAGATAATGAAATTTTATCATTTCTACTTATACCAATTAATTAAGAAGAGAATTTTGAACTATTTGTTAAGACACAGGAGCAACAAAGAAATACTTCTAATGAATGAAAAAATACTATAGTTACTAATATGTAGAATGATATTAAGTGTGTGAATGAAAATGAACATTAATTTTTTTTTATCATTGTTTTAAAGTTAATTATTTAGAATTAATGAGACTTTTTTATATAAATAAATTATATTTTTACACTTTTATGTTTAATTTGTTAAATAAATATTTTAATTATTTATTTTAAATATAAAATAATTATATTAATTTAAAATAATTTTAAAATATTTTTTATTTAATAATAATAAATAAAAAAATTTAATTATTATAAAAAAATTAAAATAAAATATTTAAAATTATTAATAAAATATATATTCTACAAAAAAAATTTAAAATAAAATTTATAAAAATTATTAATAAATTTATAAACTATATAAAAATTATTAAAATTTATAAAAATCATTCATTTAAAAAATTTTATAAAAATTATTAAAAATTATAATTCAATACACCACTTACTTTACCCTATTATTTTCCTTTCCTTCCCTTCCCATGGCCCTTTTTAATCATCCAAACAAAAGCTAAAAGTTTCTGAAAGGAAAAGAAATTACTAATCAAAGACAAACAAAAGAGGCAACAAATCAGGCAGAAGGTTGCTCAAAACAACCAAATCAAATTTAATTAATCGCTTGTATCAATAACATTGGTATTGAGCCTCTACACTCATTCCAAAAATTGAATTAATCAAAAAATTGAGTTAACTTCTTCATCTTTTTCTCCCCCTTTTACAATCCAGAATAGAATATCAAATCAGAGGTGTCAAACCCTTTAGCGACCTTGACACCATAACTGGTTATCTGGGTGGTTGAGTCTTGAACAAGCCCCTGATGACTGCCACTGCCACCGTTGTGGCCGTCGTGATGGTGGTGGGCATCGGAGTTAGACGGAGGATGGTAGTAAAGGGGGGCAGTTTGTGGGCAATGAGAATAAAATCTCCCAGCTATTCTGGCGCCAGTATCCAACAACTCCAAATACTTGCTCATATTTCTCTGTTTTTATGTCTCCAAAGTTTCTTGCTTTCTCTATTATGCCTTCAAAAACTATGGCGAGAGAGACAGATACAGAGAGAGAGAGAGAGAGAGAGATGTTTGTTAGGCGGCGAAGTTGTAAAGGGTAGTGGTTGCTTATATAGGAGTCTCCCCCCAAATAATAATGCCATTTGACTTTCCCCTCTTTCTTTTCTAGGGTTTTTTGTTTGTGTCCTTTTACATGTTTATATTTCAATTCGGCCCCTAGTACTTCCGAATTTTTTGGTTTAGCCCCCTATTTTGCTTCAAGATTGTCTAAGAATATTCATCAAGAGTATTGGTAGAAGGCGTTTCAAGGTCCAAACCTGAGGAAGCAGACTGCGTCAAGCTTTGGCGTAACGCGTTGAATATTCGAGACGTGAATTTGACGGCGCTGTCTTGCTGTGACTTAACCATTCTGTCGTCCTAAACACCATTGATTGACTCTTAACCCTACACTAAAGCCACCCACTTATGCTTAACCTTTTGACCATTGCACACTGTCTCTCCTCCACCCAAATTAATAGTCCACATTTGACACATAACCCCTGCTTGGTCGTGCCTCAATAACATATAATACTTGTTGTGATTTGTTCTTTTATTATTCAGCAATTGTAGTCTTTATGAAGAATAGTTCAATTGATTGATTTTAGAGTTGAGCAATTTCTAGAAAGTCTTTTAAATTGGCTCTAGCCCAATGACCAATGCACTCCTAAAAGAATAAAAGTTTACCCATTTATTTTTTGGAAAAGCTTATTTAGTGGGATGAATTAAAATAATTTTTGCTGTGATTGACTATCAAAGAAATTGTTGTGATTTTTATATTTTAAAATTCTGCAATCGTATTCTTTTTGAAGAACACTCATGATACAATATTGTTTTAGATTTTTTTTACTGACAAAATGGTTTTAAAATTGAGAACAATTTCTAGATAGTCTCTTATAAGTTGGCCTTCGAAGTTGGAAGCGCCATGAATCTAAAAGCCCGTTTCTTAGAGCCATTTACTTGTACAAATAACACCCCTTGACATTGTGAAGAGTTGACAATTTATGATCATATCATGCCTTTAGATTTTCTCACTTATATGTACCACATACTTCCTCGGTATTTTTGTCTAGAGAGTAATTTGTAGGATTAAAAGTATAGGAGGACAAAATTATTGTTTGGGTTAATAAAAAAATAGATATATACCATTAGATTTTTAGCTCATTTGTACCGGAGTAAATTTCACCACTAATAAATTACAAGTTTATTTTTTAATGGGAACATATAAAATGACTTAATTGCCAAAAAGAAAAAGAAAATAGATAGATAGATACATTTATTTTCGTTCATTCTAGTAATGGCGTATGTCAACATAACTAAACCAAACATTTTTCACCAAATGAAGTGCGTAATTTGAGTTTACAAGCAAAATGTAGAAAAAGAAAATTTTGACGCTTTCTTGGAAGCAATTGGATCGCTTAGTGAAAGGCTAAATACAACCTTTCGGTTTGTTTTTGTTAGCTCTAGCATCTTGTAACCTTTTATGTTACAACAAATAAATGAATGAATAAAAAGAAAAAAGAAAAAGGAATAGGCAACAAATTCCAACCCAGCAATTTGTTGGCCAGATGATTGCCTTGTTGTGCAAGACATTAACCTTTGTCTGGTGAGGAAAGAATAATAACTCTAGAACTTCTTTTTTTATTTTATAAATCAAATAAATGATTAATAGCAGTGGAAATGATACAAAACAAAAAAATAAACTCTACGATAAAATGAATTTCTTTCTTTTATGTACAAAGAGTTTCCTCTTGGGAATTTCACCAGAAAATATTTTCTTTTGAGTTATTTTACTATACATAAATTCAACCATTGAATCTTTAATATTGTCTATTGGTATAAAAAAATGTCATTTTAACCATATATATAATTACAAAATCTTTATCAACGAGAAATAACAAAAAATGAATAAAAATCGTGCTATTATTCAAATTGAGCATGGTTAAATATTCTAGAACCAAACAAATGGGTCAATAAAAGAGTGCTCCATTAAGTCTTCAGGACTATAGCAGAAAATAATTCTTCCATTTACAGTTTCAGTACTATTTTATATATAGTACAAGTCCAATAATTTTCTAAGAAACATGAGAAATTGGACAATTTGACTATTAGCTATTATATGTGTGACCATCTATAATGAAATATGTAATAAACTATATTATCACTTTTTTTTAAAATTCTTATACTCTATAATTCTCTATTTACATTATATTGCCGAACCAAAATTTCTTCAAATTTATATAAGTGGAATTTATCACCTATAGTTTTTTGTTAAGTCAATCTCTCAATTACTCATGCAATCTGCGAAAAATAAAAATAAATAAATAATTAAGTCCGTTAAATAACACATAAATATACAAATAAATAGATTAAAAGAGAGAGAGAATCAAATATCAATACTTTGTAAATGTAGGGGTCCACACGTCCTCCGGTTCCTGATCTTTTAATCTTCTCTCTCTTCAACAACCTGAAAACTCGAATTTTCAAAAAAAAAAAAGGCACACTTAAATCCACTGCCACGTGTCGGTTAAATCAAAACGAAGGAAGAGAGGTTTTACATTCTGAGCGCTTTGCTAGTGTCAGGGCTGTCACCGAGAACCTGACGAATCCTTACTTCAGAGAAACAACCGCCAGCTGAGAGCAATTTCAGAATGGCCTCGCCTTGGCGCCTCATATGAGCTGAGCCGGACCCATCAGACTTCTTCTCACGAGCCTTCTTCATTCCCACCTCTCTGGTGATGAACCCGCGGCTTCGAGCGCATGAAGCCGCACTGGAAGTGGATGACAAACAAGAATCCTCTGTGGAAGAGGAAATGGAGCTCCCTTTAGCAGAAGGCAGAGCAAGGACGAGTTTCCTGTTATCGGAGCTCCAAGTCAATAGCGATCGCCTCTTTCGCGCCACCTGAATTTTTATGTTTGGAAGGAAATAAAGTTAGAAACTGTAACAGAAAGTGAACGAAACAATACATCAGATTAACGGAATTGTAAACTTAAATTTGAATTCAAGTAATTAATTAGTTGAAGTTGAAGTCGGATTCCGATTTGTAATCGAAGTGGTTGATAACAAGAAGCCAAACAGACCTTGCTCACAACCGTGAATAAAATGAGCAATTGATAGAAGATCAGATCGGGGATGACAGAAAAGAAACAGAGCATAAAAATATTGATCACATTTACATTTGGATTTGAATTCAAGTGATTGATTAAATAGTTCAGACTGAAACTAGAGTCGGAGATTGTATACAATCGTTTGGAAGAACATGGTTAGCATTACAAAAAAGTATACGAGTTTCAAATACGATTTCTGATCCAAACAGAAAAATAGAAACACCAAACGAGATCTAAACAGATCTCTAGCATAACATTTAAAACTTAATCACAATGAACTCCAATGGAACAACCATTCGAGTTAACAGAGATTCAATTGAAACAAACAAATGGATCAGTAACTAGAACAAAAAGCATAAAGCGATCCCGAATTGAAAATCATCACTCAAAAACATACAAAAAGTTGAAACAAGCTAACAAAAGAGCCCGTACTGTACACAGATATAGAAAGGACCTTCGGCTTCATGTCATGACAGCGAGCGACAACAACGAAGAAGCTAAGCTTCTGCGATCGAACCTCCTTGGAAGAACCAGCAGTAGTAACGGAGGAAGAGCAGGGTTCCGAACCAGTGGAAACCGAGTTGAAGCTCGTGTTGTTGATCACGCTCTTCCTTTCAGCTTGGAAACCGAACCTCCAAAAACGCAACAAAACGACATATCAAAAAACTGTAGTAGGTAGTAAAAAAAAAGTGTTAAGAAAGGAGTGAGTGTGAGTTACAGAGGCGGAGGAGATGGAGGCTCCGGCATGGTGGAGAGGAGGAGTAGAGCAGAAGCTACGGTGCGTTCGAGTGGTGATGGAAACGGAGCCATTTTTGAAATAACAGAACGGTTTGTGTGTGATAGTGAAACTGGCGGGTTGGTTCAATTTTTCAAATTTTTGCTTTTTCTTTTTTTGAGTGTTACTGTGGTAAGTAAGCTGTGTGGACTGTCCAGTCCATTTAAGTAGTTATTAGAGCATAAAATCATTATTTTTAATTACTTTTTTGTATTTTAATTTCACTCATTTGAGTAATTTTTTTTTTCTTGGATGAAATTATGTTATTTTTCTGGGTTATTGGGGCCTGGGTTATTTTGCTGGTTCGTCAAGATTTTACCAAACCATTCCAAAGTTGAAGTTGTGGAGGCGTGGGGGTTCGAGAGGCCAACTATAGTTTGGCTCAAGGAGCGTGGACGGGGCAGCATGTGGCAGTGGAGACTGATCGCTTAAAGATTGTGCAGTCCATTGATTCGGAAGATCAGGCTGATTATTCTTTGTTTGGAATTGTGAGTCAAGATTGCAACAACATTTTAGCAACTTTAGAGTTTGTGAATTTAAGCAACTTGTTGAAGCTTCGTGGTGAATTCAAAGCCTTGCTTAATTACAGGTTGGGAGATGGTTCTGATTTTGCATTTTGGCATGATCCCTGGTACCGAAATCAGTCTATTGTTGATGCTTCCTGATGTTACTATTGCTGATTTGGATTATCCCAAAATATGCTTCTAGCCTGTGATGTTTGGCGTCGAGGTAATTGGCCTCTCTCTGACCCTTTTGACAGTTATATTGAACCGGTTTGGAATGCTGTTTCTCAGGTACAAATTCAGGAAGATTGTGCAAATTCTATCATGTGGAAACCTGGCCCTTCAACTATTTACTCTGTAAAAAGGACTTGGCAAGCTTTAAGGGCTCGTTCTGATTGTGTCTTGGTTTAAGTTGGTATGGGGGGAAAATCATATCCCTCGGCATAGCATTAAAAAATCAATTGACTACCAAAACACGATTGTTGACGTGGGGTGTGCTTCAGGATAATGTCTTTTCTGCTCTAGTGAAGCTGAGACTCTTGATCACCTTTTCTTCCAATGTCCATTCTATTTGGAAATTTGAAATGTAGCTTCACCAAAATGCAGTGCAAGAGTAAGGTTAGTAAGAGTGGTTTATGTATCATTTAGAACTAACCACCTCAAAATAATCAATGATAGTATATGGTAACCGTTGACGATCGATTGCTTAAGGATCAAAAGATCTATAATGAAAATAAGTAAATCGATATCAACTATCACTTTGATAAAGGACATAGTTGCACAAGAGAATGGTGAACTTATAGTTCAAAAGTTACCTGGGATGTAAATGTAGATCCGGTTGTAAAAGCATATCAAAGGAGATGTAATAATTGATATTAGCGTAGCATATGAAATGTGTAATTTGTTAACATATTAAGTAATGTAAGAGTGTGAATATTTTTTAGTGAAACATTTACTATTTTTATGAAAAGGGAATGTTGGACGAAGAACGTGTTTATGTTGAGTTCGACAATTTGTTTGCCAAAAGTCAAGATAAGGTAGACTTTGAACATTTTTTTGTGTAAACGAGAGAGTGTGTTCATAATTAAAGATGCCGCCTTGCAAAAGTTACAGAATGAAGGAGTATAATTAATTTATAAAATATTGTATGGATGGTGGATCCATATTAAATTACTATGCAATCTTGCTAAGTGTTTAGACAGGTTGAGGACATTCTGTCTTACAATCTAGAGGTAGTTCTTAAAAAAAGGTGGATTAAGGTAGAATGCTTTAGTGCATTCTAGTTGAAACCTCTGCATGGTATTAATTCGTCACTTTAAAACATGCACTCCTTTAGAGAAGAAAAGAACACCATGACGTATGTTCTTCCATGTTCGCAAAAGCTCGACCATGGGGACGTAAAATCTTGTTACACAAGATTGTAACAAGATTATCTCAACTTCTCTAGTGTGAGACCTCGCAATGAACAAAAGGTTCTCTGCACAATTCTATCATTTGGACTCTTAACACATATATGAAGTATAAATTGGAATGGCTGCTTTAGTGTATTGCCAAATGTTTTATTTGATTCGACTGGATGGGATACACTACGCAGACATGCTAATTCATGATGGATCGTATGATGTAGGAGAGGAAGGCTACTTTCTTAACAAATTCGCAAAGTTTTGCTCGAACTTGAATATTTAAGTATACCTACAGGTGAACAGTAAGAAGAAAAGTGAAATGAATTATTACACCAATTTATCGAAAGTATCAAGAGACAAGAACTATGCTCCAATTATGTTTCGAGACCAGAATTTTTATGGCAAAGCACGTGGAAACTACTCACAAATGACATCCTTCATAAGCAACGGAATATTCTCTAAAATTTATAAACGGAATATTCTCCAAAATCAAGGTAAGTTTTCAATTGTCAACTATTTACTAAATGATACTATTTTATGTCAACAATGTTTTTTTTTTCATATATCGAATTTTGTTACTCTTAATTCAACAACATTAAGCGGTTTTGTTACTTAATAAATTGAAATAAATAACAATTTTAGGCTAAATATTACAAAAAATACATCTAACAACATAAAAAGTAGTCACTACATATACCCTAAAAATTACATCTTCAGATAGTAATATCTCATTATCAATGCTTTATAGCGAACACACGTATAGAAAATAACTTTAACTTTCATACCATCCTGAAATAGAGGTGAATGACATTGCAGAGAAGGTCATATTAAGTCATTAAATATAAAAAAGAAAGTAAGGCTATTTGTGGTCTGAGTTAGACATAATGCCTTTACATTTACCGTGTTTTCCTTCGCAAGACTTGCCCAAAATAAGAAACCTCATAAGGTTATAGGGAATTCTTTTGCAATTTACTACTCAAATAGGCTTGGATTATTTAATATATATCTATACAGTTTTTATCATTTTGCATTTTTCTTAATATATGGAATTTTCCATTGAAAGATTTTTTGGTATTTTTTAGTATTAAAATGATACAAAAATGACAATAAAATTACCACAAAATGCAAACACTTATTGCTAACAAATGTTAGAGAGATAGAGCTACTTTCTAGATTTAAATCTAATTAATCAACTCACATTTTATGTTGGTTACTGTAGAGTCGATAATCACACTAGAAGGGGGGTTGAATAGTGTGATAATAGAAGTTTTGAATTTTCTTCGAGAATGATTGCGGTAAATGAAAGAACACCAAGAACTTATAGCGGTTCGGCTAACTCGATGCCTACATCTCCTACCTAAATATCACCACTTAGGATTTTCACTATTAATCTTCTCAAAGATTACAACTTCACTTTCTAGCTAAGTGATAACTCTTACAAGTTTCTTGATTCCGGTTCAAGAACAAAAACCAATCTAAGGATCTACCCTTGATCCCTCTCACAATCACTCTTTTTCAAAAGTGTTTACAAACACTCACCAACAGATTAAAAGTTAATGATACAAGTAAATGAAGAATGAATTTAAGAGCAAATACACTTGTATCAATAAAAGAGAAATTCAATGCTTTGATGCTTGGTAGTTGTTAGAATTCAATGCTCAGATGTTTTGTTATATGTTTCTGGCCTCCCAAGCATGTATTTATACTATTCTCTTGATTTCAGACCGTTGTGGGATGTAATGTAGTCGTTGTGGTATTAAATGAGGCGCATTTAATACACTGTCAGAGTCTTCTCACGTACGTGACATGAATCTTA
>CAODLS010974695.1:0-16513 GCA_948243855.1 Flueggea neowawraea | reverse complement strand
GTTTGACGAAAATAGTCGGAGTGATTTTCGACGGCCTCCACGATCCGCAAAAATAAATCCCTCCTCATATGAAACCTACGCCAAAAAATATCATCATTGTAGGTGGGATTTTCAGAAAATAGTCATGAACTAACCATTTGTAACCACCCACACGGTCTCGATT
This sequence comes from Flueggea neowawraea, assembly GCA_948243855.1. Taxonomy (NCBI): domain Eukaryota; kingdom Viridiplantae; phylum Streptophyta; class Magnoliopsida; order Malpighiales; family Phyllanthaceae; genus Flueggea; species Flueggea neowawraea. Next base: position 16,350 of record CAODLS010974695.1, on the reverse strand, counting down.
AATATAACGTCTTGGTCTTTTTTTACGGCGTCGGCTAAAAGATTCATCATGTAGTATGGTTTGTTGTACTAATTTCAACATCTCTTCTTCAGCAAGATCATTCAAAATAAATTGCTTGAAACTATCTCGAATTTTTTTGTACTCCTCATCATCAGAAGAGGAGGAAATATTTGCAAGTGCAAATTCTTCCAGTGTTTTGTTTTTGTTGTTTGAAAAATAATTGAAAAAATCGTTGGAATCCATTGAAAAAATATTTGGAGAGAAATTTTAAGAGTTGAGAGAGTTTGGAGGAGATAAATGAGTGTTTGAAGTGAAAAAATAATAGAAAAAAATGTGTTTAGGGGAGTATTTTTAGGAAAATGGGTAAAACTAGTCGTTAGGGACCAAAATGATAATTTTTCAGCCCTCAACGGTACTTCAGCGATAATATTACCGTTAGAGTAAATCTGACAGTTGGATCAAAACGATCCAACGGTCATATTTTAATTTTTTTAAAAAAAATAAAAATGTCAGACACGGGGCCAATAAACTCCGCGCCTGACAGCTAGTCCGTCCTCCCGCAGGAGAACGGACTAGCAGACCGAGACACAATAATGCATCTTAATTTGCGGGACTAAAAACAGTAATCTCGTTTCTAACATCGTTGTGGGGAGCCTAAAAATGAATGTCAGATTTGAGAGGGAGTAGTTAAAAAAAATGATGTCACAAAGTGACAAAGTTAAAGCTTTTCACGGAAATGTAGGAGATACGTTTGAGGCAAAACCAAAAGACCCAACAACAAGAACTATCCATCATTTGACGATAAAAGGGAATTCCTGTGCGAATCTTCTGTGCTCTCTTTGTCCCAATTTTTCTGATTCAATCTACTCACCATGCATTCATTATTAAGTTATCATACTTAATTCAATTTTCCCACGAAACTCCACCCTTCATGCATGGCTCAAACGTGTTGCATCATACAAACACATACAGTACTGCCGGTATCAATATGGATTCACAAAGATTAATCAATAGAAAGAACCCATAGATTTTAGTTTTGTCCAACAAAATATTTAAGGAAATGACTGAAAACCCAAGAATTTTTGCTGTTTGTTTACCAAAAAAATGTGTGAAAATTGAGTGTCAACATATTAAGCAAAGATGGGTCTGCATTATAGGAGAATTTAGAGAATTACCATGAAAGATAGTTGCTTTTGAAGCTGAATTGCCCCTAAAGGAGAGAGATTGCCCATAAAAGACAGCCAGAAGTGAAAATAAATCCAGAAATGCCATGTTCTCCCACAGCTTTCTTGAGCTTCCATGTTTCTGCTGCTACACAGTAATCTTGAAAAGAAAACTAAACAATCAGTCAAGAAAGTTCAAGAAAGCTGTGGAATAGCATGACTAGGACTTGAAACAATTATCATCATCATCAACAACAACTTCCTCTTCTTGATCAATCCTTGACAGATCTCTCTGAACTAGATAGTTAGGTTTTTATCTCAGTGAAAATTATATATGGAGAGAGAGATGGAGGCAATTAAATGCCCATACAAAATCTCATGGACCACTCTACGATATATAATCTTGAAAGGGCAGCTTTATAGGGAGGGGGTGATGAAGTAGGGTTCACTTCACTCACAAGCGCATTTTACTCACAAAAGGCCTACTTTACTAGTGAGTGCGCTGTGGGGTACAGTACATACAACACACTCAGATTGGTTAAACAAAAAACAATTTCATTTTTTTCTCAATTTCTTCTATTATTATTATTTACACAATAATAGCATGAATATTATTAATGAAGAAGAAGAAGAGGCTAGGTGATTAATCTCTCCTATTCTACTTTGGTTTCCTTTAATTTTGGTGCCTGAGTTAATGATTTATGTGTTGCAAGATTTTTTTTTTTGAAGAAAACCAATAATTATATTGGTTGTTAGGAACCAATTGAACCCGTATTATTTTCCTATTAACTTGATTGATCACTTGTTTGATGATACCGATGATAATTTGAATGCTGTTTTAATTTGTGCAACATTATATGGTTTGTTCCAACTGATGTTTGTGGTGTCTACAATTACAGGCGATGTGAATGTTTTGAGGATGGAGGTGGCCTGGAACAAATTTTGACGTTGTGTTTAGCAAGCATCTCGATTTAATTACGTGGTAGATGTTTAAAAAATGAAAAGAAAAATCACTGGCTTGCTAAAACAACAACAATATTGTTGCTTTTTTTTTTTAAGATTAAATTTTTGAACTCCTGAAAATTTGATTGCTCTTATTAACAATTGAAGGTTGCAAGCTAATATATACAGATTTTAAAAATAAATTTTTAGGGAAAACAGTTTAGTGAATGTATGCTCTTCAATCTATGGAAGAAAAAGTTACAGTAATTGTTTTCATCTTCAATTGGTATTGATGAGTTTGGACTCTGTGTTTATGTAATCTTATTGTTCATTTCATTCATTTGCAACTGTTTAGTGAAAGAACAGGAAAATTTAGTATGATTTGAATTTTTTATTTTAATTTATGCATTCTATAATTATGCATTTTTTTTATTGATGAACTCTTTTTATTTTTCTATAGATGCAAGTAAATTGGAGGCGGATAAACTTTCAAATGATGTTGTGAAGCTATCATTAGAGTGTTTCGAAGAAATAAATGAAATTAATCTTAGACTATCTTCATCTACTTCTAAATTTTAGTATTATTTTGAACTATTAATTTAAGATTTTGTATGAACTTTGAATCTATATGGACTTTTATGTATTAACTTTATATGAACTTTGTATTTTTTGATATTTATTTGCATATGAATTTTGAACATTTTATTTGGATTTTTTGTGTCAATTTTAATTGTATTTTTAATTTAAATTGTGTTGGGATGTTAGATAGGTTAAATAAGTCATAAGCGGGCTAAATGGGTTGTGTATAATTGTTTTACGGGTTAAGTGGGTTAACCGGATTGGTGGGTCATGCCAAATTTTAATCAATAACATGAACCATTTAATTAAACGGGTTATTCATGTCATGTCGTGTCAACCTGTTTAATAAATGAGTCGTGTTCGTGTTGACCTTAATCGTGTCACCAGAGTGGGTCGACACTACACAAACACGACATGTCAACCCGTTTTGATACCCCTAAATAAATGTGTATCCCTGAAGTTGAGCTCATTGTGCAATTTTCCCCTTGAACTTTTTGCGCGTTTACTAATCCCCTTAAATTTGCCAAAATAGCGTCACATAACCCCCCAAACTTACCAAACGGTGTCGCATAGCCTCAAAAGCGATGATGTAGCTTAATACATCTTAGACGAAACGACACTGCCACATCATTGCGTTTGGGGTTATCAGACGCCATTGTCGCATAACTCCAAAAGCGATGAGGTGGGTTAATACATCTTAGACAAAATAACATTGCCACATCATCGCGTTTGGCTTATGCGATGCTATTTGAAAAATTTAAAGGATTATGTGACGTTGTTTTAACAAGTTCAAAGGGGTTCGTAAAGACGCGTAAAATTAGGGGGAAATTGCACGATGAGATCAAGTTCAGGGGTTCACATGTATTAGGCCAAGTAGAAGATGATCCCATCCCGCATCACATGCCACCATGTGACATTGTGATCTCTTTTCTATTTAATTGGCAACCATAGGGTATGGGTTGTTTATGGTCCCCCAATCGTTATGTTCTTTTCTTTCCCTTATTTATTAGCCAATTATATGAACATATATGATCAATATATTTTGGAGCCATCGATGATCACCAATCATGATATTGTTGTGGAATTAAGGAGGCTTTTTTTTTTTAATTAAGGAGGCTTTTTAATTGTGTAAATAAATGAAAATAACTCCATCTTTGGATTTGTATTAAAAATAGTTATATTTTAAAAAATTATTACAAAAACTTTGACCTTTGAGTTTTACTCGAAAAATAGCCAGTGTCAGTCTATCATTTATTTTTGTCGTTATCTATTATAATGGACTGATTACGTGGCAATTTCTCAAGAGTTGTTGAAAAAACACTAAAATGATGTCGTTTTGGTGACAAATTAAAGAAATTTTATAAAAAGAAGAGAATTCAAGGGATTTTGTGTTATCCGAAACGATGTCGTTTTGACATTTTTCTAACCACTCTTCACGATTTCCCATGCCAGCTTGTCATGTAATCAATTCAAAGTGATAGATAACTGCAAAAACAAACAACACACTAACCCTTAAATATGTTTTAAGCAAAACTCAAGATCAAAGTTTTTATAGTTATTTTTTAAAGTACAAGCTATTTTTGATATACAACCCAAAAGTCGAGTTATTTTGATTTATTCACTCTTTTTGATTTGTGTATATATTCAATTTAGACTGTTCTAGCACACTCCATGCGACTACACATTACTTGAAGTTCTTTTCTTTTATGGCTTGTTGGATGCTTCCAAAATAAAGGCGAACAAAATAAAATAACAACATGAACCATGTTGTTTTTAAGTTGGCTGCTATGATGTGACTATTTTCTATCAATCGTTTTTGAATTGCAAATATTGTTTTTACGGTATGAATTTTCATCTTGTAGCAGTGAACATGATTTAAAAAAAAAATCTTAGAAAACGGATTAATGTCTTTGAATTCGGAAAATCGATGTTGGCTCTTCAAGCTTAATTTCTCGAAAACAAACTACTTGCTAAGAAGAAAATGATAAAAATCTATATATTAATATAAAAGATAATACATTCATGATATTATGACATTTGTCAATCTAATTAAGTGATATTTTACAAGATATTAATGTGTCATGTGTTACAATCATTATAAATTTATATACTTAGAAATTTGTATTAATGACAAATCTTCAATAATATATTACATTTTACATAATTAATTGTGGAAAGAAAATAATGTAAAGTATAAATCCATATAAATTCATTTATTGGGTTCTCATGAAAAAAATAATTCTATATATTTCATTCCGTATAAGGTAATATTGCTATATAATAAACAAGGTCACACAATTAATTTTAACTTCTAATAATCTTAACAATTCTTAGTTATAAAGACAAACCATACGAGATATAATATAATTTTTAACTACAAAGGTAAATAAAATGAGTCATATGATGATTCAAGTTAATTGTAAAGACAAATCAAATAAGTTAATTTTAAACCTACTATATTTTCTAGGAAATGTTCCCGCAAATATTGTAAAATCCCACAAATTTAGCACCATTACATTAAATAACAACAATTAATGAGTTTATATATCAATCAAACAACTTAAATTAAGAAATAATTTAAATTGATATTAGTAAATCAAATCAGAGCAACAAAAATTGCTCAATCATTCTAATTTTGTTTTCCTTTTGAGTTAGCTTTATAGATATATCAATTAGATATATTAATATAAAGTTATTCCATTATCCACATTAATTAAATCCTATGTGTCATTTTCTTAAAATTTTGATTTCTTAGAAAATTATAATAACCAATTAATGAGTTATTAAATCTTATGTGTTATTTCCCTACAATTATGATTTTTTTTCAATTATTCAAAAACAACAATTTTGTTTACATGTAATGTATTATGGTAAAATCCCCTTAATTTTGGTTATACAATGATTTATTTAAAAAATTGGCATCATGTCTTTTCTTATTAGAAGACGATACTCGATTTTTCAGTACTAAAATTATAGTTTGGTTCATGAGTAGATTTTTTTGAAATCTTATAAAATTGTTGGTTGAAACTTCAAAATAGTATTTTTGCATGAAAATATTGTCATGTGATGAAATAATTTTATTTATCATATAATTTGTTATTTTCTAAGAAATTATAAACTGCATTTAAACAATATTTTTAATATTCCAAACTCTATAATATTTTTACTTAATTTATTCTTCCATTGATATTTCATTTCTTTTACCTTTACAATTAATAAAATATAAAAAAATATTCTTTACAATTAATAAATTATGAAAAATAATATTTTTTATTCTAATTTATAAAAAGGAGCCGCAAAAAAAATACTAGTGTCATAAGAATTTAAATGTTCGGAATTCCATTTGGATTATCATTATCATTCACAATTATTATAATTTAAAAAGAAAACCCCATAAATGATTTTTTTTTTGTTTTCTAAAGTATTATTACGTATAAAACATGGAATATATATATATGCATATTGTATTTTTTTTTTGCAGAAAAAAGGAGAGGTGGGGGCGACAGGTAGGTGGCGTACTCCTGCTGGACGTTACTATGTAGGTTTAAATCGGAAGGTACTCTCCCCGCTACAGAATGTTCCTGTGAGCCATAGCTGACACCCGACAATGGACTTGGGTCCGTGCATGAGTGTGGTCACCGTAACACCTTACCGAAGACAAGCGAGCCGGACCTGAACAACACAGCTCTATGCAACACGGACCCGAATGACAATCAAATAATTCTGAATTTACGTCACTCTTACGTTTCAAACTCATACCTTAAACTGATGTCAGCGTACCCCATTTTACTCGACCACCCTTCGGGTATACATGCGTATTGTATGTATCGAGAATATATTAATATGATGGTCACATGATATGAGAATGAGATGATGTTAAGATATGGTGGTGAGTGGGGCCGAAGGAGATGCTGATGTTCGGTTGTGGGTCCCAACCACCTAAAAAATGGGCCTATGATAATAATTTTATTATTTAAATATGCATAAGACCCGTTACAGTCAGGTCCGCCTCATCACCACCTGTTGTATCAGTTTGATATTCAGTTTGTTTTTGTTCGTATACGGCGCAAGTGGCCTAACCGTAGTCCGTATACGCCCAATGCCTCCTTCCTCCCGCTTAATCACTTGAGCCTTGAGGGGCGGAGCCAGGAATTTTTCAAGGTGGAGTGACTTTGAACTGAAATTTTCTTTTGTAGGGTGGAGCCATCTCCGCACGCCTCACCGGCTCACCCTGTCTATGCCACTTAATTCACTTCTATAAGTAACTACCTACTCTCTTTCAGTTACATATTTATCATATATCATTCCCATTTTTCCTTTTTGTATAAATTGCTACGTTGAATCGGGTTTTGAAGGGTTTAAATTAAATTTGACAAAAAAACCGACTTGTAGATTAAACTTAAGCTGAAATTTCGCTTAAATCTTTGCTCATTTTAAAATTTAGCGAGTCCAAACGAAACTGAATGATTCTTTACGAGATAAATTTAGATCAATCACAATCTTATTTAGAGTTTGTTTAGTTGATGGACAAGTTCTTTCGAACTTGTTTAATAAGTAAACTAATATTCTATTCAAATTATTTTAAAAAAACTACCTTAAATCATGTGCTAATTATCTAGTCTATTTGTGAATTTCAAGAATCGAATCTAAAAAAATCAAGTTTTGGAATGTTTATGTCTAGATCGTTTACATACCTAATTTCAAAAATTGGTAAGGCGAAACTTGTTGTAGATAGACGGATAGATAATAAACATAAATGAACTTCTATCAAGTCGAATGTTAAGTTTTTAGTTAGTAATTCGACTCATTTACAGTTCTAATTATCATTTGTTGTGACTATAAGATGAGACGTTTATAGAAACACCGTTATGTGGGGATTTTCACTAGTAGACAAGGACAACCAATCATAAATATCCCAATTTTAGGGGAAAACACGAGGGTTTTTTGAGTGGCCATTTTGAAACGGAGTAGTGTGGGTGAAAACACAAGTGGGGCTAAATATGCAACGGAGAGAACAAATGAGAATTGAATGAATTAAAAGAGAGGCTCATCATGATACAATACAAGGTGGGTTTGTAATTAAGAAGACGTGTACAACATGTACTCGAGAGAAGCCAAAACCCACTGTTGCTGTTGCCAATTTTCTTCTCACTGTCACATCCACATATTATAAGCTTTTATAACCCAAAATTTACCTTCCAATGATCAAGCAATGTAAGTCCATCAATGGGCCAAACATTTCTGAAAATAAACAGGGTGCCATTTTGCAGCTCAAGCCTGACCCCTACCTCTCTCACTTCTCCCCTCATTATTCTACCATGTTGCACCTACTACATTATAACTTCAATTCCTGGAGTTTAATTTGTAGCCAATAGTTTACAAAAAAATATGTGTGATTTGATTTGAAATTATAAGTTTTTTTCCTAATTAATCCAATTTAATAATTTTTTCCTGTTAATTAACTTAATTATCTCTAAAAAATATTAAAGTAAACTAAATTGAATTGAGATAAATCAACTTACCAGCAAAAGTAGTAGTATGAAACACAGCAGTAGAGGCACTGCAGTGACATTATGGGCCTGGTGAAACATCTTTTGTCAGCGAAGCCCAGCTGAAGGTTGAACCTACAGCCTACTGCTTTTCAAGCCTCTTCTCCTGTGGGCCACATCTCTCATTTCTGGGAATGGAAAACAACTCTTCTTTTCTGTTTCTTAGAGAATCTTATACAAATAAATACCAAAGAACCATTGGCCTAAATATCCTTTTCTCCAAATGATATAAATCAAAAGTAAACCGAATATATACCAAAAGAAGCAGTATCATAAGCCTAATATATACCAAATATTAAAAAAAAACTGTATTTTTGTAAGGAACTTAAAGCCGATTTTGTAAATATTTTGGCATTTCGGCCGATGACATGTATTTTTCCTTTTTCTTTTCACAAGAAACAACCAGTATTTCTACCACCTAAGCTCCATTTGCAAATCAGATTTTGCTCCCTTTTTTATCTCTTAACACATTTTAAAATCATAACATATTTATCAGCCTTAGTACTTCCTTTCGATTGTCAAAGAATTTCAAATTATGTTCAATATGAACACTTATTGAATTTTGATTGGTACCTTGGTTTTTATTTGAAATTGTTTTCAAAAAAAAGTGAATAAAATGATAATTATTGAGACAAATACATACGGTCATAATTAAATTCTCTTAGTCTAGAGTGGGGTAACATAGGGACGGAATCAACAAGTGACACCGTCCTTTCTGTCGCTGTAACATAGCAAGTGTCCACAGATTGAGTACAGTCCTTGTCACGGCGTCGTATTTATTCACGTGACTACTTATCACTTGTCCCCGCCGTCGGCGTATTGCAAGCTTTTGTTTTCCGTATTCACGCCCCCACATCTCTCCCATTATTTTTTTTTATTTACTCCACCGATAAAACTTACAATCTTTTAGTATTAGAATTAATTTTTGAACTAATGAATCATAAGTTTATTGGATTTTTTTATGCTGTAAGAAGATAAAAATAAAGGCTATTTTTTTACTGCAAAAAAATAAAGGCTATTTAAATTGATGGTAACGATCAATTTGATATTGGAAATTTAAATAGTTGGGGTAATTAATAAGATAGGAATGGTTTGTGGGAGGTGGGACAAGCAATGTGATTCGGGGAAGAGGAAAGTACCGAGGCGATCCATGGCATGTCCCTGTTAATAAACTGTTGTCTGAGACTTGAGTCTGGCCACCTGGTCATTGAATTTTAGCTACCATTTTCCTTCTTAAGCACACAATATGGGGCCATCTCTAACGTATCCATCTCTGTATGCGTCTTTGAGTACACCAATGCTAGTACTAGTACCATTGTTTTGGGGAGTGCCACCCACAGTCACGGCTATAGCCAGTTCCATCCCAAACATCCTTAACATTCAAGTGGAGTTGATGATCATACGCATCATATAACAACATCAAAAAAAAAAATATTTCTTGTCGCACTATTTACAATGTGGGTAATAAATAAATAGTAGTGTGATAGTGGCAATTTGGATTTGTATCGTGTTAATCTGTGGCTGTTACTACGACTTGATTGAATGTAACAAAAATTTGATATAATCAATAAACTTGTTAAAATTCTAAAACGTTCACGCTAATCGCAGGTAATAATGGGTTATTAATTCGTTTATCAAATGGGTTTCTTCATTTGTTTTTGGTGAAGAAAAATGGAGAATGTAAGTAGTAGAATTTGGTGTATAAGTGGTGAAGTGGGAGGGTGAGAATGGATCCAAGCAAGCGTGTGGGGAGGGAAGAAAGTACAAAGGAAGTGAAGGGAAGAAAGAATGATTAGATGTTTCTGTTATCATTGTAACATAGTGATAATTGATGGGATCCACATTCACAAGCTACCCTCCAAATCAGCACTGAAATCTCTCATTGGCTCTATCTGTTGTCTGTGACAAGTCCAGTCGCACGAGCCATCACTGCATGTCTTCATCTGCACCGCATCAATGACAGCAGAAGTTGAACCCGACACATCGTCACTAGTCCCAAAGACTTACCAATAGACGAACCCGTAAATAATATCAAAGGGTTAGATTCAATTTTAACGGACATTTTTATTTTCATGAAAATTTATCTCAATCATAATCTGAGGTTAATTGCAATGATAAACTGCTTTCCCTCTTTTACTTATGCAATGCTTACAAGTGCTCGACTTAGCACGTGTAGATGTTGTTAAGACGAAAGGTCAAAAGTGGTATGCAAACAATGAGGCCAAAAAGTAATTCAATACGATAATGACAGTACTATATATGATTGGGGTAAAATTCTCGTTAAGGTCAACTGAGATAAAGTTTTCGATAAGATGAAAAGTGAGATTAAAGTGAGAACGATGAGGTTAAAATGAGAAATGAGGAATGGGACCATGCTAACGGAACGGTAATAGGAGCGTGTGAGGAGCAAAATGGTACGTGGTAATTGGAGGGAAAGTTGAAAGAGAAGTGTAAGGGTGTCCTGATCCTGTCTTGGGGGCCATTCAACAGCCTGTTCAATCCAGAGGTTACTCTCTATTCCACCTCAACACAAACCAAGAAACTAACAACACAATTGGTGAGGTAGGAATGGGCCTTTGTATCTCCGTGGGTGGGGTGATAGAAAATGAAGGTGCAATTTCAGATAGACGGGGTTTAACATTATAAATTATAATTTTATGTCGCTCATTTTTTTAATTTAAAATGTACAACTCACTAAATTAATATTATAGATTCACGATTTTTTTTAAAACAATATTTAAGCAACATGTAAAAAACAACATATAACCCAAACTATTTTATTTGCAAAATATAAAAAACATCAACAACAAATCAATAGTATATCAACATTCAAATATCAACAACATATAAATAATATATCAATAATATATAAACAAGACACTTAAAATTAACATTGTGTATTTGAAAAGTGACACATGTGAATAAAAATTATAGAATATATCTGTAATATCCAAAAAATTATCCGTTTAAAACAAATATTGCAAAGTATTCCTGGTGTATTGCATAATTACTACGAAAATGAAACTGCCACACTCATTGGCCCTCTTCCACACTGTCTGTCATATACTCTAATGGGCCCAACTGAATTAAGCATTATATTTGTTATTTTGTATTTAATAAAACAAATTGTATCAATTCATAGATTTCACTTAGGGATAACAATTTATATTTTATCTGACGGGTACCAATTCTATTTGTACTCAGTCAACATGAATATTACCCGCTTTAACTAGGTATAGGTACGAGCAATACTCACATTTTACTGTGCAGATACAAGTAGAGTATGAATATAAGAATATCTTACCCGTACTTGCACCCGTACCCGTTGGATAATATCCGTACATGTACCCAATACCCATTGTATACATATATCTATACACATATATCTACATACACACAGAGAGAGAGAGAGAGAGAGAGAGAGAGTCTTTTGAAGTTAAATAAATTCTCATATTTGAATAAATTAATTTATAATTAGGATGAAACCATAAATGTATTTTGTTAGATATTGTAGTTTTTATGTAACTAGAATGAGATGCTACTTTTGAAAAGTTATTATTATAGTGTTATATTCAAAGAGATTATTATAACTAAAATATTGGGCAAAATTTTTGTATATAAAACTTATTCATATAGTATTGACATATGATTAATTGGCCAACAAATCAAGCATGAGAGTTCAAAAATAATATTTTTTGTCTAACATTTTCGTATATGTTGGTCTAACATATTTTGGTATATTATTGTCACAAATATAACATCTAGTACATATTTTGGTCTAACATTTTCTCCACAGCAAAAGACTAGAACTAAGAGGTGTAATTTGGATGTTGCAATGAGAATGTTGGAAACACTGCTCATCTTCATCCTTGTATAGTATTTTAAACTATAATTTTTGTATAAATTCTTCATCAATTGATAACTTATCATGTTACTATTTCATTAACTACATTCAATTATAAATTATAGCTTTTATATTATGTTGTACGTATATAGTATTTCATATTGTCTCGTATATTTTTTTAATCTATTTTTTTAAATTAGTGATATATTATTTTTTAAGTTAATTAACTAAATTTAAATCATAGGTAAATGGGTATCCTAAGGGTAGATAGGTACCCTGCAGGTCGGGTATATGTAATAATTTTTATTGCTCGCACGAGTATGGATAAAGTATGAGCAAATGATATAAACTATGGATACAGATAAGAGTATTTGTATACCCTATCTATTGTCATCCCTATGCACTTTTGAAATGTTGGTGGGTCTTGTAGCTCTAAATTATAAGATGTACCAAGTTTCGTATCCTTATAGATTTAGGTATAATCTGCAGGTGAATTAATAAAGTGATAGCTACTGAGGATTATAGTAGATTAGTAGGGTTTTTTCTCTTCAATTCTTAAACGTGGAAAAGTTTTAAAACTCTGTAACGAAAGTGTTGTAATCGAACTAAAATGCTAGTAGAAAGGAGTGAATATTCTTGGTTATGACTAATTCCGAATAAAATTATTTCGAACCGTTAAAACGGATTAATTTATGAAAAAAAATTATGATAGCAACTACCAGTGGGTTGGAACTTGGAAGAATGGGCAAAATACAAAAATTACTCCTTTAAAAATTTATTCACTAAAAATGGGGAGACAAAATTTAAGATTTGACGTGTGGGCCAACCAAAAATATTTTATAAAGAAAACTAAACTTTATACAGAGTAGCTTATTTTTTATACCGAGCTCAATTAAACACGTGCAGTAAGAGTGGGTCAATTAACTGTTGCATATGACCAGCCGCCATAAATCTGCCTTTTCCTCTTTCTATTCTTGTTTTTTCCAATTTCAACATCATCAAACGCAAAATATCTTGCTTAATCCTAATTTCATTTTTTTTCCTTTTTTTAAGATTTTATTTTTAATTTTTTCTCTTCATTTATCCTTTTTTGACCTTTTCATTTAAACTATTTTGTTTCACATCTAAATTATTATTTTTACTTTATTTTCATTTTTTTTTCAATGTTTTGATTTATGAATTATTTCATTTATTTTTAGTTTAAATTATTCTATTAGCTTTTCTAATCAAGCTATGTTTTTTTAATTTATAAGTTTAAATGTTATTTGAAGTTTTTTTAATCAAGTTAACATATATTTTATTTGAAGATTATTTATTTTCTTAGTTTTAAATTCTTCTATTAGCTTTTTTAATCAAGTTATCTTTTATTATTAGTTTAAATTTTATTATTATAAGTTTTTTTTTGTAATTAGCATATGATTTTTATGATTAGCCTTTTTAACCATTAATTCAACAAAAAACTTAGGTAATCCTTAAATAAATATTTTAAAATCCTTACAAAATAAACCTAAAATAAATTTATTAAATAAGATAAACATAAAATAAACTTTTTAAAATCCTTGAATAAACCTTTTGAAGGAATCACATACCAGTTAACTAATAAATAATATAATAAATAGGTTCAATTTACTAACATCGATTCCAGCGGAAACTAGCAGCGAAGCAGGACCAGTTTTATGTTGGTCTTGCGAGCAAAGCACGGTTGAAATGTCAACGAAAGTGCACGGCTGTTTCGCAGTCTAGATGTCACACTTATATCTGTGCAAGACTCGGGGTCAGGAAGTCGATACCTCTCTCTCTCTCTCTCTCCCGGTTGAGAGCTCTCTCTCTCTTTGTGTGTTGTCGGAGTGAATGAATGAGAGGAAGGAACAAAACTCCTTATATAAACCTCTGACGGGTTAACAGGCCCATTTCATCCCTAACTCAATTGGACTTGCCAATTGGTCTCGGTTCATTGTCTCGGTTCACACCTTGACTAATCGAGTTTGCTTCTCCTCAATTGAGCTTTCCAATTGGTCTTGACCCACGGTCTTGGTTCACACCTCGACCGACTGAGTTCGGTTCACCCGTCATGGGCGGACCACTTTTTTCCAACATCTCCCACTCGCACATGATGGTACCTTAACTCGTCATGTATCATGATGAAACTAATTCCAATCATGATGAAGATCTCGTGACATACAACCAAATAGACCGCTCGACCATCATACGATGGGAGTGTAATTGCTATACACCTGTTAGGGTTATATAACAGCTCAGATCTCAATCCTGCTAGAAGGCGTCTCTCATAGAGCAGCTCCTTTCTACCAAAGTGTATGCAACAACAGCACAAACTGCTGAAAATATATGTCTTTCCTAGTTCGTAACCACACAATCGTTGCTTTCGGACTACTCAATCTCACGAAAGGTTTACTCATAGTTCACACATCATGTGCCACGCTACATGAGAGCCGACTAAGCACACTTTTGAGACTAGTGCAAATGAGTCTAGAAACAAACTTTCCCTCTTACACCAGACAATCCACATAACTAAGTTTACTTTCCCAGCTTGACACGATTGGTCGAATCAATCATGACAATTAACGGCACACTAGAGTAGACAAACTTAACTACGTGTTTTGAATGTGTTAAGGGTTCTAAGGGTAGGTAGTACTAAGAACTACATGTTCACAGTAGGGTTTCACACTAGGAAAAGTGAGATCGCTTATCAATCTTTTCCATTCCTATAGTCGTGTATATAACACACATGGTATGATAATGTGTTGTGATGTTATTTCCTTCACTTGGAGGAGCGCATGTTTATACAACATTATAAACACCACCCAGAAGTTTCGGTTTCGATGCATTTCACCATCTATCCTTAATCCACACTTGACAGGATTACTTCTGATTTTAAGAAAGAATATGCTAAAAGTCTCTCAATTTTAGCATCTGATTATTTAATAAACGGCATAGGAATTCATCCTATGGCATATAACTCTTTACATACGACTTTTTCTTGCCATTTTACAATGAACTCACAAATGTAAAATACAAGACGACCTATTGATTATGAACGTGCTCAAGATCTCTCTCTACGTTCAAAATCAGTCTCATCTTAGTTCTTCCCCCCAACAAATTAGGAAAACTAAGGTAAACACCAGTGTGAGTGGGTACTTCTCTGTCCAACATGCTTTCACACGTAATGCTACAACAAATGTCAACTCTCAACATTTATGCTCGTGTATTGCCCATAATGATCTTATTAAAGATCATGTTTTAAAGGGATTACACACTTCGTGTGTCATACAGGTCTTAAGGAACTTATTCCTTGTAAGCTTTTATTAACGAATCTTACGATCTCGTCTCGCATGGACTTACATTCCAAGTTCACTTCTTCAAGTGAAACTTGTACTCAAATTTACTTGACTTTGTGCAACCAAGTCCTTTACTAAATGATACTTGGTCTCTACTTGCTGCAATCGAGGTTGATTGTCACTAAAGACTTTCGTTGATTCTTTAGGTGGTTAGTGCTAAGTAGATCATTCCACTTAATAGCCAACCTTCTTATTGCACTGTAGATTACGAAGTTACAATCTCAGCTTCTTTTGCCACACTTATATATGTTCCTCACTATTACGTGGAGTGACCTTTCAGCCAGGTAAGAACACATAACCAGACATGGACTGACCTATAGTCCATATCATTACGCGGAGTTGCAACTGTGTCTCATTTTATCGCAATCCCTCAAGATAACATAGTATCTTACAGTGCCTCTAAAGCATTCAAGTATCTCGCTCACTGCTTTCCAACACCCTTTTTATATGTTGGATTAATGTTTGCTAGGTCACTTGACAAATTAGCAAACTCTAGGCATTTCACACACCTAGACATTTAATACAAGACATAATCTTGTAATCAACACATGTACTATATATTACAAAAGACATTCACATGACATTCGTGTAAAGAACTTTCCTTACACATTCTTCTTTTCATATAGTTCGTGGACACACGCCTTTGCTAAGAGACTTGTTCTTAGTCACATGATATCTATAGGTTATGCATTTCTACAACTTAAATTATTCAAGAATTTTGTTGATCCATCTCACTTAAAGATGAACAATAATCCACTGAAACGATCTCTTAGAGTTCTACTCCAAGGTCAACCCATATCATATATCTCAAAGTTGGACTACAATCAATCATTGGTGTCATTCAAGTACGCTAGACTGTTTCTAGTTACAAGTGTGATATCCACACAATTTAGAATGACAAGATTCACCTTGAAACA
>CAODLS010974646.1:0-10569 GCA_948243855.1 Flueggea neowawraea | reverse complement strand
TGTGGGAGGTGTTTATGTTTCTGACATTTCAAATGTTTTAATTTGAAATAATTTCCGCACTTAATATTATATATGTTTTGTTTTTAATAAAAAAAGTTTATACTTTTATTTGTTTTTCATATTTCTTTAAATATGATATTTGGGTAGAAGTTCTGTACTATGAAGGCTTGTGCGGGATGGGTCAGGCTCCTATAGACGGTTGACCTCGTACGCCGGTCATGGTCCCAGGAATAGGTCGTGACAATAATCAACTCAAGTACTAACGGATTAAGAGTTTGATTTCTTATTGGAGCAAATAAATTTACTTAAAAACACTATCAATTCATAATTTCAAAGTTCAAAATATAATAAAAACTTAAAGTATTAATGGTTTTAGTTATTACTCTTCTTGATAAGTCATTTTTATTTTCTCAAAAAAAAAATCAAATATTACAGACGAATGGTCCGCCTTTTTAAATTCCAGCATTCTTTCAATTTTCAAAATTCTATACGTACGGTATTTCAACTTAAGTGACACGCGCACATGTGTTATCACCTTTGTCCAGACACGTGAGACCCACATCTATATTATTTTTATTCTCTTTATATTCTATTTTTTATTTTGTATATATTCTTTTTTAATTTTTTTTAAGTATGTTAATTATGTGTTGTTTTTTTATTGGTTCAGGTTTTATTTTTATTTTGGTTTCAATTTAAAAAACATGCTATATGTAAAAAAAATAAAATCAAGCAAATGAGAGTTTATTAAAAAAATAAAACAAACTCAAAACTAAATAAAAACATAATAAAAATAACATGTCATTTTTTTTGGTTTATTTATTTTTTTAAATTAGTTTTCAACTAAAAAAATGAAACTAAACAAGTGATAATTCATTGTAAAAAAATACTCAAAAAAAAATATAAACATAAAATATAAACAAACTTAAAACAAGAGATAAAACAAAAACAAAAATAATCCAAATAGAAGAAAAATCCTAGGCTTCTAATTTTGAAAAAAAAAAACCTTGTAATTTAAAATTGGGAGAATTAGACTTTTATACTAAAATGAAATACTGATTTTGAAAAATGTCTTCTAACAATACCAATTTTTAAAAATGCCAGAAAAATAAAAGTCATTTTGAAAATGCCACATTCACGAGAAATCGTGATATTTTCGCAAGAAATTGATTTTTTCGCGAAAAAATGAATTTGAGTAAATAATTATATAATTTCTTAGGATGTCTCTAAAAGTCTCCAAAAGTCTCCAAATGACGTCTCCAAAAGTTTCAAAAAAGGAGTTTTCAATTTTTTTATAAGAAGTTTGGTTTAATTCAGAAGGTCTCTAAAAGTCTCCAAATATATCCAAACCGCATAATTCTTTTATTAAAAATTTGATTCAATAATTTTTTTTGTACAATTCTTTTAATTAAGTTCAGTTATTTGTATATATTTTTACGAATTTAACTTTATTTAATGATAATTAATTTGATCACCAAAAGTATCCAAAAAGTCTACGAAATTCTCCAAATGTAATAGCCCCTGCACAAAATCAATTGAACTCAATGAAAACCAACCGAAAATTAACAAAATCAACATGCACAATTAAACCATTAAGTCTCACAAAAGCATTAATGAACAAACAATAAAAAGACTTTATGGAAGGAGAAATTAAAACTAAGAGAACTTTTGTAATTTTGCACAACAAACAAATGGTAGCAGCTAGGATTTCAACCCTAGCCGCCGCCCCTAGAGATCCCCGCCGTAGCCATGTCAATCGTTGTAGTGCCTCGCTCGTTTTAGTTACGGTTCTTGTAGCATTCTGATCTAGTTTGATTTGATCTTAGGAATAAAATGGAGTTTTTATTGGTGATCCTAAATGTTTAATGAAGTCTTGAGGTGTTTAAGGGTGCAAATTTGTAAGCTTGGATGTTTTCAAGCCTCAGGAATTGTAATACCCCGTCAGTTATAACAGGAATCTGGTAGTATTCCGTATAGTCTTCGAGGTAAATAAGGTTTCAAACCGTTAGTATTGAGTGAGAATGCTTTGGAGGCTGAGTTGTGCGTGCAAGACACGCTGAAGGCCATCTACGTGCGTTGGAAGAGATTCTACGCACGTAGACGAGTGTTCGAGTTGGACCGTGAACGTGCCTCAGGACGTCAGCGTGCGCGGGTGATGTTCTGCGTGCATTGAACATCGTTAAGACTTGAACTATGAGCGAGAGTGATGAACTACGTGCATTTTTAGAGTGGAACGCATGCTGAAGATGAATCTGAGAAGGAGAGGTCACCAGATCAACCATCTACGTGCATTGCATAAGTTTGCATAGAGTAAAACACACGTTGATTCTGGATCTAAGAGTTGAGAAAACACTAAATCTGTCGTCTACACACACTGAAACATCGTCTACGCATATAGCCCTTGATCAATGTGCGTATAAGGGGGCACAATGAGCATAGATTCACTTGTCTGGGACATTTTACTTGCCACATAATGTTTCCATGTTAAGGGTTTATAAATACCCCCAACTAATGCATTCTCGGCATTTACTCCTCCAACCACCAAAATTACTTCAGAGATCAGCTCTCCTCCTCTCCCATTGCTTTTCCATCCATCATTTTTCTTCCTTGAGGTAAGAAACAGTTGATAGTCCCTTCTCTTCTTCATTTTCTGTTTTGCATTCACTCATCTAAGGTTTTTTTCGAAAATAAGTGTTGATTTCAGATCTGTTCATTCTTTGTTTAAGGGAGTTAAACATTGTTAGATTAAGGATGTTTAAGGTTGAACTCACGAGATTTTAACTTCAGTTTTGGGAGATTTCATGTTTGAATGAAATGGGCTTATTCCGAGCTAGGAATTCAAATTTTGGAGAATTTCTTGTTGAATCTGAAGTTGTTTCTATTTTATAAGGTCAGATCTGAGTTAGGAATGCTTTGATTAGAGTTGGACTTTGTGATTGGACGGATCATTCATCATGGGTCCGAGAATCCGAATTTGAGGGTGAACAATCTTGATGATTCTAAGTGGGGTTATCTGAATAGGTGTTAGATTCATGACCAGGAGGTCGATTATAGTTTGTGTATGTGATCGATCAGTTGGGTATTGATCGAATTGAGAGATTGTTATATTTTAGCATCTGACGCCATCGAGGCTTAGATGGCATTTGCATTGTATGCATACATTTGGTACCGCCACAGTACCAATACCCTCTTCTGATCAGTTGAATGTGATTTATTTGTTTCAGCTTCTTGTGTCTGCCAGTACGACCAGTCAGGTACCAGTGGTGATTGATTGGAGTTCAGCTTGACCACCAGGTGAATGTGGTAGTAGCTTCAGATATATAGGTTGTGTCTTTCAGAACTTATATGTTTTGATGTGTTCAGACCATATCTGTAACCGAACAATTAATAAGTGGAAATTATAAGAAATCAGATTATGTGTAATAAGGAAATTCAGTTATTAGTATGGACATTAGTATATGTCTTTTATCAGTATCTGTATTAGTTATCAGTTGCATGTGTTTGCTATCAATATACATTATATATAATCTGTTGATTTGGGACACTCAGCTATGGAGAGAAGTGGCCTATGGTATACCATTGGTCAGTTATATCCAGTTACCAGGTTTGGTGGTAACCTGTGTGTTAGAGAAAGCACACGAGATAAGTTATATCCAGTTACCAGGCTAGGTGGTAACCCGTGTGTTTAGCATAAGCACACGAGATCAGTTATATCCAGTTACTAGGGTTGGTGGTAACCCGTGTGTTTAGAGAAAGCACACCAGGTCAGTTATATCAGGGGGCGGTGCCACATCACATCTGTGCAGGTTCGTCCCTATCAGATAGTCGGTTCTTAGATATATGTGTATATATATATATATAAGGTTGAATCTTATGCATGTTGTATGATGTTTGTTGAGGGTGCGAACATTTTCAAAAGTGTGTTTTCAAAGCCAGAATATACTTATAGTGTATATATATGTATTCAGTATATCACATGTGGTATTTGCAAAATGTTTTCAAAATGGTCTGTGTGATGCACGTATGAGGCGATCTGAAGTGTCGCCCCTCACTAAGATTTCTCACCCCCTTAATATTTTTCAGGTGCTATTTAACTCAGCAACCATTCGGCATTCATATACTCAGTGAGGCGTCAGTGATTTGGTTAGCTAATGCCCTTTTGTTCAGACTCCTTTATTTTGATAGGGCTCCGCACCGAATGCTAGTGGGTTACTGGGTTGCATTCTGATTTTTGGGCATTAAGCTTACATGTATACAATTTGTATATATATATTCTTGAATTACCATTTATGAATATATATTTACATATATATTGTTGTAATCATTTTATACTCGCATGTATGTCAAATGATTTTCTGGGTTGTATATCTGTTATCTGAGGCTTGTGCGAGATGGTCCGGGCCTCCGGTTCAGATCATCTTGTACGCCGGTCATGGTTCAAAAATGGGTCATGACAGGAATGATCTGACGCAAGCAAGGAAGTGAAAGAAGTCGAGTATGTGAGTTGAATGGTACGCAATGCACGTTGCAGAATATGTTGGATCATGGGTGATCAACATTGAGTTTCTTTTCTGTTTTGATGATGTGCAAAATATTTGACCTAAAGAGAAACAAGTTGGAGAGCTCAAAATTGCAAATCAAGCCACTACAAGTGCTTCACGTACGTTAGATAGGGTCTGAAGAAAAGCAGAAGCTACTAGAACCCTCTGAAGCACGTTTCACGTACGTAAGAAAAAGTTCACGTACGTGTGTTTTAATTGACATACGTCATATATATGTTAACGTACACAAAGCTTGCTCAAGATGATCAACGTATGTGAGATGAAAAACCAACGTACGTGAGCTGTAAAGATTCTCAGGTGAAGTATGTGAGAATGAAGTGACGTACGTGAGAATGACACAAAAGGCTGTAACGGCTATAAACTGTCTCCAATGGTGAGTTTCTCAATCCCAATGGTCATATGGCTTAAAGAAGCTATAAATACATCAAGGAAGGGAAGAAAAATGTGGATGATCATATGGATTCAAGGCCAAAACGTTTTTATCATTCCATCGCCCCCAAAACACCAAAATCAAGCTAGAGAGAAAATCAAGAGCATTATGTCAACACATGTACTCTAGCATAGAACTCCATTTCTTTGTAAAATGTTTTGTAAACTCTTTGAGAGTGGGGAAGGTTGGTTGTGAACCTATGTAAAATAATGGACGTAGGCATGGTTGTGAACCTTAGGTAATGGACGTAGGCATGGTTGGCCGAACCACTTTAAAAATCTTGGTGTTGTTTTTCTTGCCTCACTCCAACTCGCTTTCGCTCTCTAAACTTAACCAAGGCATCCCTGAGAAAATTATCCAACAAAATATACAAACGTACGTTATCTGGAAGAAATCCAGGCAAAGTACATTGTGTAAAGGGCAATGTACATTGATAAGGCATAACGTACGTTGTGCACTTGAAACGTACGTTGTGCCTTGTTTTTAAGAATCTAACGCCACTGGAAGCATAATAGTGTATGTTGTGGATTAGGGACATATGTTGTGACCTGGTATAATGTACATTGAGTGTTAAAATGATGTAAGTCGCTTTGTTATTTCAATGAACAATGAATTTCGATCTGCAACTTTGATTTAAACCCAAAAACCCGGCCCTTTCGTCCACCACTCTCATTTTTCACACTCTCTCACACTCAAATCGATCCTCCCACTTTCTCATTGCTTCCCCATCACTCTTAGGCATCTCTTGAGGTAATATCAACCTTCCATTCCTCTTATTTCATCATTTTCATGCATTAATCTTGAAATCCCTTTTTGGATGAATTTGAATGTTTGGTTCGGATTTGCGTGATTCTGTTGAAATGGATGTTGTAGGTTGTTAGATTATAATTTTTTGAGATTATATTTATAGGAATCAAGCTTTGAATCATAATATTTGACAAGTTTTGAGAATGGGTTAGGGTTTGAAAGGATTTTGTTGATTTTTGAGCAATTTTGAGTTGTTTTGGAGAAACCAATTGTAGATTTAAGTTTCTGAAATTGAGATCGACCAATGTCTGTGTTCAGTTTTGATTTTTGTATGTCGAATCAAAATTAGATATTTTTAGAATAAAAAAATTGTCCACCGTCTAGTTTTGTAAATTTTCGAAGAGTTTAGCATATATTTGAAATTGCTGAATGTTGGGATCTAAGTTTGAAATTTTAGAAACTTGATCCATAGAGTTGTAATTTTGGAAAAATTTGGGTTAGATTTGAAATTTCAAGGAATTAAGTATGGATTTGTAATTTCTAAGAGCTCGAGGACTCATTTGAAAATTCTGACTATTTGGGAGACTCATTAGTAATTTTTGAAAATTTTGAGGACCATTTCATAATTTACCAAGTTTCTTGGACTAAAGCGTAATTTTATATGGTTCAAGGACCAAATTGTAATTTTACGTAGATTTTAGATTTTCCATTTTGGTTCCAGAGTGATAGATTCTCACTCGAGATGGATTTTCTGGGACTTTGAGGGTTCGCGTCTGCATTTGCATGCCATGTATTTTGGTACCGCCACAGTACCAGCATCTTGTCTTTGACTTTGCTTTGATAAATTGTTTCAGCTTTGTATCCTGGTCAGCAAGGTTAGCCAGCCGCCAGTGGTAAGTCTTTGGGCCATTCAACTTAGATATCTAGGTGAGTGAAATGACAGCTTCACACATATAGGTTGTGTCTCTCTAACTTATATGTTTTTATTATGCTATGACCAT
The DNA here is from genome assembly GCA_948243855.1 of Flueggea neowawraea. Classification (NCBI taxonomy): domain Eukaryota; kingdom Viridiplantae; phylum Streptophyta; class Magnoliopsida; order Malpighiales; family Phyllanthaceae; genus Flueggea; species Flueggea neowawraea. The sequence continues at coordinate 3,832 of CAODLS010974646.1, read as the reverse complement.
AGCATATAATCAGAAATAATTAAAGGATAGGAATCCTAAAATTTGACTTAGGTGAAACCTCTGTTGTAGAAACTTAATTTCTTTGGAAACTTTGATGATTTTAAAGTAAATATAGTATTTTGATATTTATTATGGTTTTGGTAATAATCACTCTGTTTTGGAGTTTTTGAGATATTCTCTGTAGAGAATACCTTGTTCAGTGCTTTGGAGTATTTTGAAAAAAAAATAAATGTTTTGTATTTAAATATTAGGATGAATTTGTATTTATATGAAATAAACGTTAATTACTTCATTCTGCCAATTGATTTATGAAATCAAATATTTCATGATTTGACAGTGGTGCAACCACTGTTATATTTTGAAATTGATATATATGTATTATATGCATTCCCTCTGATTTTGATGCTAAATTGTGTATTTTGCTTTCATACTATGTATTAGTATGTTTTGGTTTTCTTATATGGGACTCCTCTATTACGAGGGTAAATAGTGACCTTTGGTATACCAATTCTTTGAGAAATTCCAGCTACCAGGAATGCCGGTAGCCATGTGTTATGATCCAACACATGATTTGATATTGATTGAGAAATCCTAGTTGCCAGGAATGTCGGTAGTCATGTGTTCTGATCCCACACATGATTTGTTTTGATTAGTGGCGGAATCCACATTACCTTTGTTATTAGTGCTGGATGCACATCTTTGCTTTGATCCCATATATTTGATATATGTTTTGGCTCTGAAACTGTGTTTTAAATCTGAAAATGATTTTGATATTGGTCCCTTGATAGATTTGTTTTGATATGATATGTTTTGCAAATGAACATTTGGATTTTTGCGTGATATGATTTGAAGAGAATAATTTGATAGTTGCAATTTATGATTTACAAATAAAAATTATGATTTGTAAATAAATGTTTTCGTATGATTACATGTTTGTTGTTTGCCTTGGTTGCGAATGATTTCGAAATGAATTTCGAAAATACTATTTAGTACCTAGCGTGTATATGTATATAAACTTATACATGTATGTGAAGTTTTCTAAATATTTTCAAAATAGTTTGCGTGAGGTCTGGAGTCGCTCTGGAGTGTTGTTTCCTCGCTAGGGATTCTTACCCCTTTCTTTTCTGTCTATTTTCCTGTATTCTCAGTTGTAGGTGATTTTGGCTTATTTTGATCTACCAGTTTTCGACACTCAGTACGACATCTCTGCAGTCGCAGTCAGTGCCCTTTTGTTCGGGTTCAGTTACTTATTTTGTTAGTTGGTCCACACTGGTAATCTTGTGGGTGTATGTATTGTATACCTATTTAGTATTTTAAAGATAGATCTATTGCTTATCAAATATTTTATTATTGTTGATAAAATTTATTTTTTAATTAAATTTGAATTTCTATTCCCTAACCTTAAAAAAATGGTTTTAGTATTGTTTTCAATAAATTAGTTTTGGTTTTGTTCTATGAGGGTTGTACAAGATGGACCTGGTTTCCATAGACGGTTCGCCTCGTATGCGGTCATAATTTGGGAACTGGTCGTGACAAAGTTGGTATCAGAGCGTTAGGTTTTGTATTGTCTGGATTGGTTGTGGAGCCTAGGTATCTTTGATCGAGTCAGTTTGATTTGCCTCTGTATACTCTTCTGCTTATTATCGTGGTACTGTGGCAATGGTCGACATTTTAATTTTTTCGCATGCATTCTGTTTGTCAGTTGCATTCTCAGATATGGATTCATGTTCGAGGTTGCTAGTTTGGGGCCTCTGCTGAGGCCGTTGATTATTTTGTAGCGGACTTGAGGGATTCACATAGTCATTTGGAGGTTGAGGCATCACCTCATTTGCCACCATCGTAGTGTGCCCCTTAGCCAGATGTTTTTTAGCCCATTTTGTAGCGGATCTGAGGGATTTGTATAGTCATTTCAATTCTTGTTCATATGTCATTTGATTTCTATTTGGTTTTGGTGCCATACTTTTTGCTTATGCACTAATCATCGTTAGATACTCTGAGTCGGTAGCACTCTTGGTAGAGGAGATCTGTTTGGTAAATTTGGTCTATAATTCCCTATCCTCTGAGGAGGATATTGAATTGAGGTTGTATTTTGAGATGTGGTAATTCTCTAAATTGATTTGAGATTAGTATATCTGCACTTGAGGTTGCATGAGGTGATTTGAGGTTACTTCAGCTAAATTTTGAGAATTGTTATGTTATGTGAACAAGGAGTTCATACTAGTTCGGAATCGAATTGTTGTTATGTTCGAATTATTTGTATTTTGGAGAATTTGAGAAACTTGAGGAAACATCTGATTTGTCATTATGTGGCAATAATTAATAAAGCCGATTTGAGATTTTATATGTCGCATGAACGTGTTGGGTTTCTCATGCGAATAAACATCTAATGTGCGTAGCGGAATACAACAACATCACACAAAAAGCATCCTAGGAACACTATATGTAATCAAAATTAATTGAAGTGGCCGAATATATGTACCTTAAAAGCTTTGCTGAATTGCTTTTCTCCAAAAGCAAGGTATTACCAAATTGGTTTCTCCTCCTCCTTTGTTTGTGTTGAGCCGAATGCAATTGACAATAGAGACTGCCAAAAGATGACTCCCCTCTACTCACACACACACAAAAGACAGTTGGTTGCGGCTACGAGTGCTAGCACTAAAAGACACTCTTTCTTGTCTAGTGAAATTCATTTTTTTTTTGGGAAGAACCAAGGAAAAAGTTTTTCTTTTCCTCCCTTTTTTGTGATTGTCGAACCCCTATTTTCCCACACTAAGTGAGAATCAAATTCTCTCTTTTATATTTTAGGATTTTGGATAAGGAGTGATAGAAAATCCTAGCCGAATTTGGAGTGGGCAAGAATCACATTCTCTTTCATCCAAATTAGGGTTTCGACTAAGGAAAAACAATGAGAGAAAATAGGAGTGTCACTCAACTCTAACCCTAGCCAAAATTTTCGAGCATAAGTGGGAGAATCAATCCTTCTATTTAGCTTTTAGGGTTTCGGCCAAAGAAGGGAGAAACCCTAGCAAAAATATTCTCTTCCTTTTCTTTCCTTTTTAAGTAATTAATTAAATCTTATTAATTAATCACTCTTCCTAATTATTTTCCCATAAGGCCGAATTCTCAATCCTCCTCAATGGGTGTGCCGAATTTCATCTTAGGCCAATTTAATTATGTTTTAATCATTAACATAAATTAATGACCCAGCAAGAAAAATATTCTTAGCCTTAACCCAGATCTTTATTGTGTGTGATCCTATAGATTCATTCAATATTGGCAATGGGCCTAAAATTAATTTAAAATCCATAAATCATAATTGGTCTCTAGTAAGACATTATGATTACTCAAATTGAAATGAATGTCAATTATGAATCAACATAACCTAATTACAACCTTATACAACCCCCTGCCTCTCGATATCAGAATTAGCATAAGGAATGGAATCAGTCATCCTTATTTATGCTAAACCATTTCCTTGATCTATAAGTGATCCTAACTAAGTCAAACAAATGATAACACTTATCACTTTGTTTGGGTGTGGTCACACACTACTCAGTTTCACTAATTAAGTGGCCGGTGATATTTTCTCTCTCTTTGAGAGTGGCAATCCCTTTCACTTCACTCAAGTTCCTTAGAATGATTCATGGCATACCCAATCATACCCATATTTGTTACTCATTACAAATAACACTAGGCGTATGTCAAAGTATACGAGAAATCACCCAAGAATCTATAGTGATTTTAGGTCGAGGGATTCTAGTATAAGCATTGTATGAGAAATACTTATGACCTTTCAACCATGTAGTATTCTCATAAGCGGATCGATCCAAAA
>CAODLS010974564.1:0-12641 GCA_948243855.1 Flueggea neowawraea | reverse complement strand
TCATTCATAATGACATAGCCATACTTCGATACCAGTTCTTCCTTTCAAAACTCGCTCTTTGTCAATCCCCCAAGATAAACATTCAGTGTTCCTTCTTCCTTCACGATCTGTGAAGAATATATCCTGGTTTTCTTTTCCAATCTCTAAGACCCATTGGGGGAGAGGAATTGAAATGTTTCCCGAACCATTTCCTCCATATTCATGGAATGCCATCACAACCTTCATATTTTAACAAGGTTCAAAAAGCCACTATACGACATTTCAAAATAAAACTTAATTAGGCAATAGAAAATGAAAATTTAAGTAACAAGCAATATATCTAGTGTAAAGCAACAAAATATCAACTTCATAGGCAAGTTGTTCATAACTTCTTGAGCTATAAGAATAGTTTTACAATCCAAAATATAAACAATTGCTTTTCCAAAAAAAAACAAAAGAGCTTAATTTAGAGTAATTTTTGAAAGAAAAAAGAGCATAATTAGAGAGAGAGAGATAGAGAGAGAGAAAGAGCATGCACTTTTTATCATACAAAAGTTTTGTCAGACAACTCACTGTTCTTTTCATAACTGTAACTCCTATAACGACTACGTACTTTATTTTTTATTTTATTTTTTAATTAAAAAAGGGCTGTGCATTTTGTAATTCATTTATCATGTAAATTGAAATGGAGACTCAGTTAGTTAGTGATTACTTATCAACAGAAGAATTTTCTCAAAGCAAGTTTAAGATTCTCAAAGTGGGCCCAGCTCAGGTTCACTAAAAACACTATAGATTAAGTCTTTATAATTTATTTATCAAGATGATATAAGGAATAAAGTGGTAAATTCAACTCGCCACCAGGCCCAGCACAACCATGAGAAATCATTTTACAATATATAAAATCAATGCCATAGTTTTCTATTGATGTCAATCAAAAATTTGCAGAAAATGAATAGAAAAGGACAAAGTCACCTGCAACTTTAGCTTGAATTCTTGGACGATGTTAAACAGCTCCCTATAACCAGACCATACATATTTCTGAGGACTCCATGCTTCAACTATTCCCCACCAGCAACCTACTGTAACTCCATCTACATTTAAAGACTTGAAATAACTCAACTCTTCTCGAAGACCATGTGGATCAATCAATTGGCAGAAATTGTTAATGTATCCATTCTGCACACATTATTTAAGAACTTACATCAAGAAAGCATAAGACAACAAACCAATCAAATTGTAGAATAAAATGAATGTGAAAAAAATAAGCAACACTTACAACTAGATGGGGTTGAAAATATAACATTCCATGAACAATAATTAAAGCGCAAAAAAGCAAACCATAAAAACTTACTGCAAGAGTGGCATAAACAGGGATATATGGAGTACCATTGAAATGACTCTCTTGTTCACTGGAACGAACATCTTGTATAACCTGCATCAATCATAGCCATAAATTTTTCAATTTGTAACCATATTAAGTTCACATAACAGGCAAAAAGGCTCATCGAATACTATAAAACAATACTTTCATAATTTAGCTGAATGCCCGTTATGTAACACACTGCGCATCCAAACAAAATACTGCAACGAAGTTCATTTACCAATAGCTTGGTGACATGACAAATTTTGTTTTTACTAAAACAACGCAATACAATACAAAATACCATATCAAAAGAAAAAAATGTATCATCTGGAGAAGACGTTGTTGCATTATCCGAAACTGGCTGCATTTTGATGCCTATGCTTAATCGGTAAATTATTCATGATCTGAGTGGAGGAGAGGTAATGCCATAGTATAGGGATAACATGGGTGTCAACACCAAAGATTTGTTTCTGGCCATAGATGGATGATGCTCAAAGGGAATATTCAAAAACTTTTTCATGGTGCCCACTAAGTTTTCTTTTTCTTAACTTAGATATCATCTCAGCCTTCTGGATGTCCTCAAGGGGAATATTCCTCTGAACTGACTACCAGAGGAAAAAATAAAATGCACTATGAAACCTACTTGATTGAGGCCTGTTGAACACATTCTTCCATTTTTTCTTCCTCCCTGATCTAATCAAAATTTCCATGTTAATCGTCAATTAATCTTGAAAATTGCCAGGTATCAAAATGATCATACAATGGGGAAAGATGTACTAGAAATGATTACTAAGACAAACACAAATATTTAACCCATTATATTTTATGTTGCATTAACTGCAATTTGTACAAATCAAAGACCAGTGACACATATCAAAATACTTGAACTTCCACCATTTCAAATTTCCCAAGCTGCATTTATAATGATCCACACTACCCAAAACTTAGATGCAACTTATAATCCCTCGTAAATGTGACTGCAGAATAAAAACACAAATGTGTGTGTGTGTGTGTGTGTGTGTGTGTGTGTAAAGGCACCTGATCAGCATCCAAGCACTCAACCGAATTGATAGGGCTACCGCCTGCGTATTTATCACTCCTCGAATCCCTCTCCGTCATCACCAAAGAATCAAGAGATGCCGGCGACAAGCTCTCATCAATTCTCAGAACAGACGCCTGACAGCTCTTCATCGAGCCACTCGACAACTGACCCTCCACTGGCCTCACCCCAAACGAGGCCTAAACCCATAATAAATTAAACAAAACCAGATAAAGAACCAAACAAAATCAAATTGATTTCAAAAAAAACAACACTTAACTAACCATTTGAGAAGTTGGAGGGGACTGTCGATAAGTAGTCCCGTCAGACTCAACAGTCCATCCAGCCTCACGAGCCAAGGCAGCGAGAACATCGTTCATGTCAGCACGAGCAGGTAGAGGGAAATTACAATATTGCCTAAGCCCGGCAAGCATCCTGCTAGTAACGGCGCGACGGTGTCGTTCTCTGAGTTTGGTTCTTTCCTTCTCCTTTTCTCTCTCCCTCTTTCCTTTTCCACCGGAGGCATTGCTTCCGAGTGTAATTGCGGAGTCCGGCGAAGAGGCAGCGGCGGCGGCGGCTGTGGCAGCGAAGCCGAGAGGGCGGCGGGGCTGAGGGTGGGGGGTTTGGTGGACGGGGTGGGGTGGGATTGGAGTTGGGATTGAGAATCAACGAGGAGATCTTGGTTGGTGTTGATGGTGTTATTGGAGTTTGGAGTGTTCATCTTCGGTAACTGATTTACATGCCGAACGAGTATATTGAAGTTTTTTCACTCTCTGCTTCGTGGTTTTCTCTTGCCAGCAGCGCTGCAGCTTTTTGGCTTAACTAGACACAGGAGGTTCACGAACCGGCGTGACTCTACGGTTTGGGACGGTCAGTTCAGGTTTGACGTTTGCACAGTTTGGGCAACTGTTTTGGTTCCGGTTTAATCTGATTCGGTCAGCTGTTTTGGCTCCAGTTTGGTCCGATTTAAACTGAATTTTTTTATTTTCCTTAAATATTATTAAAAGCGTTGATTTAAAAAGGTTAAACTTTAGTTTTGGTTAAAATTATTGATTTAAGAGGGTTACATCTATTAGTTTTAAAGGATAATCGTTAGTTTAAAAATGTTGAACCACTAATTTTGGTTAAAACCGTTAATTTTAAGGATTGAACCGCCGATTAACCAACAGTTTGAATTGGCGGTTCAACCGAACGATTCAAAAACCGGTGGTTCAACGGTTTTGAAACTCCTGAACCGGAACCAACCTGTAAACTGCCTATTTTTATTGTGCAATTTACAATTCCGATTTTTAACAAGTTTGACCGATTCGATTTCAATCTGGTTCATCGATTTCAGTTCAATTTGGTCATGTCTAGACACAGCCAAAGAATTACAGGACTTAACAATTATCATGATGCATTTAAATTTATTCAATATTATTAAAATGAAAATAACATTGCACCCAAAAAAATAAGAATTGTCTAATAGATCTTAAGATTTACCTTATTATCCGAATTGGTCACTCATGTTTCAAGGATAGTCGTTTCAGTCCCTACAACTTAACTATTTTGATAAGTCACTTTATTTGATCCAACCAAAAATTGAACTTACGATTTTTTACCGTTTGAGATGACTTTCAATACTAATGAGTTATGACTTAACTTTGCTAATGTTACTTTATAGAAATTATAAAAAGACCAATTTACCTATTTTAAAATCTCAAATTTCCAAAACTCGGAATTCCTCTATTTGTGAAACCATTGTACTCTTTTATCTCTTTACCTCTCTCTATTGTTTTCTCTCTCATTTTCAACAACATTACCATCACTAACACCAATCTTCTACATCTCTCTCACATCAATCATCCCACAATTATGAACATGCTCCTTCTAAAAATTTTGGGTTTTACTATGTTTGATTTTTTTACCTTCATTGATTTTTGAATCAAATCCATACGATTTTCGAAGTTAATGACAAGAGATAGGAGATGAGTTTTATGATAAGAGGACATTTGAAGTGAAACCATCTAATGAAAGAGAGGTTTGAGGATCATTTTTGAAGTTAATAGTGAGAAGGATAAAAAGAGTTGAATAACATTGTGTAAAGCGTGCAGTCATGCTCAAAGTGTGCTCTTATAGATGATTATTTCAAAATGGCATGTATGATTAAGCTATGTTAATTTTGAGAATTTATTTTAAACCCTGATATGCTAGTTTTATTAATTTAAATTAGTATATAAGCATAATCAGTGATTCGATGTAATCAGTTCCTTTTGCATTCCATAGGTTCAATTTATGCTTTTTATGTTCTATTTGCTTATAGTAAATTGTCACGACTAGTTTCTGGATCATGACCGGTGTACGAGTCGAACCACCTAAGAAAGTCTAGCCTATATCACATAAACATCGAAGAACATAACATAACTAATTTATTGCAAACAATACTAAAACCATTTTAAAAGTTAATAAAAAAAATAGAAATCCAAATTTCTTTAAAACATAAGTTTTCATATAAAATTTCTAAATAATAAAATTATACTAAATACCAAATAAGTATACAAAATATTACATCCACAAGTGTTCCGGTGTGGAGTAACTAACAAAATAAATAATTTGGTCCTAACAAGAGGGCATTGACTGCGACTTTATAATACCTCACCGAGTATTGAATACTGATAGATCGCAATCAACCAAAATCACCTGAAAATAAGAATAAAGGAAAATAGACAGAAAAAGAAGATTTATAACATAAACAAAATAATATAAACAACCTTTATTTCAGAGCAAATACAAATTCAGCAGAATATTCATTACATAAACATTTTCCTTTTTATTGATCAGAAAACTTTTATCAGCAAATATGCTTATTTCAAAACATGATAACTATTTCAGAATTTCAAATAATATCAAAGTAGGATTTCATAGAAGAGGTTTCATGTAAGTCAGATTTTAGGATTTCTAATCGCTTAGTTATTCCAGATTAATTACATGCAAAAGTCTAGACACAACAAAACAATATAGATTTAGAAGACACAACATATGTGTCTAAAGCTGTCATTCCACTCACCTGGATGTCCAAGCTGGGTGGCCCCGTCATGCACCACCGGTGGCTGGCTAACCTCACTGACTAGAATACGAAGCTGAAACAATTACCACAGAATTAAAGACATGATGATGGTACTGTGGCGATACCCAAAATGCATGATATGCAAATGCTGACTCAAAACTCCGAAAACCCATTTCGAACAAATATCTAACGCTCTCGACCCAAAAATCAATCAACTCGTAAAATTATAATTTAATTCTCAAACTTTTTAAAATTATAAATAGTCTCAAAATATTCTGAAATTACCAAAGAAGTCCTCTAACTCTCAAAAATACAAATCAGTCCCCAACATTTTCCAAATTTACAAATTAATCCCTCGCACTCCAAAGTTGTTCTTAAGTCCTCAAATATTTCAGAATATTCAAATTACTCCTAAAATATACTCCAAATTCTTTTTTGGTCCCTAAAACACAAAATATCATGTTTGGTCCACAAATGGCAAATTACCCAAATAGTCCAAATTTCGATTCAACCAATAAAAATCGAATCTAAACACCCACATTAGTCAATCTCAACCTCAGGAGCATGAATGTATAATTCTTTCACCAAAAACAACTCAAAATCTCCAAAATTTCGTTCAAATCTGAACCTAACCTTAACTCCGCCAAAACACAACAAATCTCTTGATTCAAGTCCTAACTAACCTATTCTAGCAACCCCAAGCATTATTTTTCCAAGAACCAACCAGAAATTCAAATCCTAACAAATTCGGATAAAAAAGGAACCAACGAATTTGATGCATAAAAATAGAGAAAAGGGAAGAAAATATGTGAATCTTACCTCAAGAATGGATTAGGGACAGAGTGGAAGTAATGAAGGAGTGTTATGAGATGATTTGAGAGAAAAGAGAGTGAGAAAATGTTAGAAATGAGACTGACAAACGAATGGGTCACTCTTATGTACATTAGGGGGCCTTCACGAACGTCACCAAGCATCTCACGTACGTTATCGGGGTCAAAAATCGCATCTAGAGGCATTAGACCTGACCTTACATACGTCACACAAAACCTCACGTACATGAATCATCTCCGAACCCGTCTTACGTACGTTTCACTAAACCTAACGTACGTCAAGAGATTTGCAGCTTACGTACGTGAGCATTATGCCTAAAATGCGTAAGGATTTCCAAACTTGTACTCCTTTATTTTCCTCGATTCAAGACTTGTTTCGAATCAATATCGTGGTTCCACAACACCTAAATCCTCAAAATTATGTCATTTAACCATGACAAAACTTAGCATCATCGTCTTAACACCTAATAATCATCATAACATCTAAGGATCAAATCGGAGATGAAGGAATTGCTACAGGAAACTTATCTGAAATGAGTGGGATATTAAATAAATGTTCTATGCATTGTGTTACCGCAAAAAAAAATAAAGTACATGTGGCATGAGCCGTCAAGTGGTGGATCTTGCTTCTCGTCGAGAGGTGTTGCTATGGGGTGAAGTGTGCTCGTGTCGATAGGTGTCGTCGGGTGGTGAAGCGTGCTCTTGTCAAGAGGTTCCACCAAGTGGTGTCAAGCCACCAAATAGGTAGTACTATAGGGGGAAACAAATTGTCACGACCCAAGATTATATCATGATCAGCGTATGAGGCAAAACGAACCATAGGCCAAGCCCATTCCGCACACGCCTCGGAGAAACAGAGCATCTAGCCAAATCATATAACCAAACATTCACAAACCAATGTTGATCATCTTTTATGTTTTGATGATGGAAAAAATTGATTTGGATTCTTGGACTTTTAAACATTATAGTTATCGACTCACTTGAGTAAATAAAAGTGTCACTTGAGTAAAGAAAAGCTTCAGGTGCTGCAGTTTTAACTATCTCACTCGAGTAACCAGTTTCAACATACTCGAGTAATACATGTCTTATCTCACTCGAGTAACCAGTTTCAGCTTACTCGAGTAAGCTATGTATCAGCTCACTCAAGTAATGAAGAGTCTTCACTCGAGTAACTTTTTGGTCCAGAACGCTGCAACGGTTATAAATGCACTCCAACTGCTATTTTATCTCCACCAACGGTCATATTACTTGGAGAGGCTATAAATGCATTAATAGGAGGTAGAAATATGGCAGAACAACATATGCAAACATTGTGCTAACACTTCTATTATTTCTAACTATAAAAATACAAAATCAAGCTAGAGATCAAAGTTCAAGCATCAAACTCATGCATTCAACTCTAGCATAGAGCTTTGTCTTTGAAAACACTTTGTATACACTTTGAGAGTGTGGGAAAGGTTTGTTGTAAGCCAATAGAAAATAACATTGTATAGGTTTGATGTGAACTTAAGGAAAACAACATTTTGAGGGCATTAGAGTTGTTGAGTAGGGAATCAACCTCATTGTATTGGCTTTGTAGGATTGAGCCGAAATCAATCACCGTTATAGTAGAAATCCTAAGTGGTGAGACTTAGGTAGTGGGTGTAGGCAAGGTTGGCTGAAACACTCTAAATTCTTGGTGTTGATAACTCTCTTTTATTTCAAATAGCTTCTGCTATCCAAAGCATAGACCAAAAATTCTCCAACAACCAATTATAAAAATTTAGCATTTACAAAATAGAATAAAATATCAAATATAGCAAAATATATACTATATCAAATAAGTGTGAGACATTTATAAATAAATCAGATAAACAAAATATTATTATGCATATAGAAAACCCACTAATAATCGGTGTGGAGCATCTAATAAAAATACAGACAAGAACCCGAACAAAAGGGCACTCACTGATGATCAAAAGGCCTCACTGAGCGTTGAGAGTCAAACGAACGCTATCACCAAAATAACCTAGAATGTTAAGTAACAAAAAGGGGTGAGAATATTCAGTGAGAGACAACACTCTAGAGCGATTCTAGGTCCTCACATAAACCATTTTGAAACAGTTTCAAAAAATACACACGTATATACTTTTACAATATTAATATACACGCCCATACATACTAGTATTTATTCAAAAACCTTTTTCAAAACATTTCGCACAAAAGGCAAACATTATGTAGTCAAATAAATACTACATATACAGAGTTCAAAAAATATTCTATTATCATTGATCATACACTCTTAATATATGGATACTTCTCCTAGTGCCCAAATCAGAATAAAAAATAGATTAGCAACCTTAAGAGCCTAAACAATTTTCGGCTCAAAAGAGCAAAACAACTGTCAGCCTTAGGGGCCTAAACTGCACCCAACATCCTAAGGTGTCAAAGCTGAAACAAACATAAACTGACCAATAAAACTATATTCGAGGGCATTGCGTTCCACGGACTCCAGCAGGATACACTCTGCTAAATCACAATACAGTATATTATAGGGATATGATCAATTATACGGTCTTACCAATGCAGAGATTAAACATAACAAAACATTTAAATCATAATCATATCAAAAAATATTATAACAGAGTATATGACAAGGGACTAGGAATAGCCATGTAGACTAATGCCACTAGAAACAGACAAAAATCATGTTTGTTTGGTTGGACACACGGGTTACCATGTTACCCTGGTAACGAGGCCTTCACAGAACATTGGTATACCAAAGACTACATTTACCCCCTTCCCCCTCTGTCATAGCATAAGTGTCCGGAGTCAGAATAATTAAAATAATTATTATCAGAAATTAGGCATGTAGAAGCAGATGATTAATATCAGGCATACAATTCATAGACAAGCATGCAAAACATACGATAATAAATAATGATCATATCCTAACATCTCCAAGTACAAACTTACTTGTCAGAGATACTATGAGCAAACGAGCATGTAAAACAGACTGATATTTACATAAAACATAATTAACTTTTAATAGATTATACAAATAATGCTTAACAATAACATACAGAGCAAAACTGATTTCTTATTACATAAATTTCACATAAATCAAATTTAATATTTTCAATCCTTTAATTAGTCTAGATTACATGCAAAGGTTAGAGCACAACAAAAACCATACAGGTTCAAAAAACACAGCCTATGTGTCCAGAATGACATCCAATTCACCTGGACGTTGAGTGTGTAGGTCCGAAGAATGGCACTCCAAGAGGGGGGTGCATTGGAGTTTTAAACATGATTTGGAAGCAAAATCAAAATTAAATGTGGAAGCAATAAAATAACCAATTCCAATAGAATATCAACAATATGCAAAGTAAAGTAAATGAGTTGAGGGAAGAGAAGAAAAATCCAAATTATAGCGGTCTGGTCCTTCTTTACCTACGTCCACTCGTCTAGAACCACTAGAAAATTTCAATCCACTATCTCCTCACTTTCGGGTGGAGGAAAATCGTTACACCACTTATTTTTTACGGCTCAATAAGTAAACCATTACACCTTGTTTTATGGACTAAACAAGCAAACCAAACCTCTAGTTTTTGCGGGCTCAACTAAAAACCGTTCACGTATAATATTGTAAGGCTCACTAGCAACCACTCTTGTTTTTCTAAGGCAAAACAAGGAAACTTATTTACCCAAGCAAATAATCTTGTTTGTTACAAAATCAACCTAAGATATAACAAATTTAGGCTCACACCAACCCAAAAATATAGTAGCAAGTAAATAGCTATAATGGGTAGGAAATGTAGAGATAAGAAAGAAAGTAAATAGAAAAACTTAGCAAAGGTCTCTCTCTCTTCTCTTCTGGTCTGGGACGTCTATTTATAGTCATTAAGCCTCAAAGTAACCATTGTGAGAGAATATAAAATTATGTCCTTAAATGACATTACAGTCTTCTATGTGCGTAACAACCATCTACGTGCGTAGTCATTTGATCCAACTGAGTTCTACGTACGTTGCTATCTGAAATCCTAATATGGTAATCCAAGAGGGGATGAATTAGATTTAAGAAGTAAATTTGAAAACTTTTTAAAACCTTTTGCACAATATATCAAATATCAAAGCTGAAATTTAATCCAATACACAACCATAGTAAATGAATATAATAGCAGTAAAGAGACGAAAGGATAGAAGAGAGAAGTCCTTGATTATAATGGTTCAGTCCTCTTAACTTACGTTCACCCCTCTAGCTCACTAAAGAGTTTTAATCTACTAAGTCTTCCTAACTTGCAGGTGGAGGTAAACCGTTACAAGTCCTTATTTTGCAGGAACACAAGAAACCTTCTTACACACTTGTTTTCAGGCCAAAACAAGAAAACCAATCCTAGTTTCTAAGGATCACTAGAAACCACTCTTGTTTTTTAAGGCTTCAACAAGCAAACCTATACTATTCTCAAGCTTTATGATGAACGCATATCCATACGTATTTATGTGCATCAATTTATATTATTTTGAATATGAATTGAGCATTTGTCATTAGTTTTGGTACTTCTATACTTTATGTTGTGTTTTTCAGGTAAATTGATGATGTCTTAACGAATCGAATGAAAACAAGTCGAAAAGGGGGCTTGAACGATGACATTTGAGGCATTGGGAGTGAGACACGGCCCTGGAATAGCAAGACACGCCCGTGGGACACTTGAGAAAGCAAATCCGTGCACAACTGAGCATCCACGGACAGGAAGTTGCAGTCCACGGCCGTGGGAGAGGCCGTGTAACCCACTAAAACTTGACAACTGAGGGACACAGACAAGAATGATAACACACGGTCATAGGTGTTATGGACACGGACATGAAGCCTTGTCCGTGTAGTTGGCAACTGAAGAAGACTGGACATACAAGGACAGAACTAATTACACAGACAAAAGCTGTGTCCGTGTCTTAGGGCAAGGTGCAGAATTGAAGGGATTTTGCATGCACACGGACGGGACATCTTGGGCACGGCCTTGTCCGTGCCCGTGCCCGTGTCTTATCTCAGACGCCCTAAATCGCCTATTTAGCTGGGTTTCGACATTCATTTGAGAGGGAGTCGACTTGGAGACAAAAAGATTCATGTTTAGAGGCCAGAGAACGTGGGAACAAAGGAGAACATCATTGGGCATCAAGAACGAAGGAATTTCACGAAGAATTGGAGGATTCAATCATGGGTTTTCCTTCTCTCTCTAGATTTCTCTTTGATATTGTTGTATATCTCTCAATTGTTATGAACTAATTATATTGTGTACCTAGATATGATGAACCCTAAGCAGATTATGTGATGTTGGATTATGTTATTCATTCAATTAATTTATGGATTGCAATTCAATTATGATTTATAATGTGTATTGTTGAATTGATTGTTGCTAGCCTTTCGATTCCAATATTGTTTCGTGCATGTGCAATCGAGAGATTCTTTGTATGATAGAGCGTTCATAATTGAGAGGAGTTGCATGCAAACCTAGAGATAGGTCGACATAAATCCTCCGGATTAGGATCAAACCTAATAGAGAAATTCATAGAGCAAAGTGTTAAAGCAACGATAGGGGTTTTAATTAGGAAGAGATTCTGGTTAATCAACCTAGTCGTTAGGCATTAGCTAACTCGAGAGAGACGTTAATATACCTTAGGAATTTCCGCGGTCCAATTGCCTGAATGATTGTTTGAATAACGAGTCCTTGTTACTTAATTCCGTCTAGGGGATCAGCGTTTGGGTACCATCTTCCCATCATTTACATTTGTTTAGTTTATTCGTTTTATATATTCGAAATCATTTATTTTGCCGGCTAGATAATAGAAGAAGAGTGAGTAGCTAATAGACGATAGGTACACTTGCCTTAGTCTTTAGGTGTAAGCCTTTGACGCACATCAAATTTTTGGCTCTGTTGCCGGGGACTAGGATATTAGAAAAGCTAACATTTTGTTAATCTAGCCAATTTTTATTTTATTTTATTTTCTTTTAGTTCGTTATTTTTGTTTCTTTTGTCTTGTTTATTTATTTTTGTGCATTGTTTCTGTTTTCGTACTTCATTGTGCCTTTTCGTGTTTTATTTTGTCTGTCTGTTTGGGATTACATTTTTGGTTTGTTGTGTTGTTGTCTTCAGGATTTTGTTAGTATATGACCAGAGGAAATTCTTCTAGATTAATTGAGGCAGATCCTGAGATTGAGAGGACAGCTCTTCAGAATCTCAGAAACAGATTCTGACAGGGGGAAGAGGAGATTGATATGGAAAGGGGCGCGATGGAGGGTAATGAGCAAATTCAGAGAGAACAGCCTCCTGGCAGGGTTGTTCGAGAAAATTCGGCGTTTCAGCCGATGACTATGTCAAACTATGCTAAGCCAAATTTGATAGGGGA
>CAODLS010974273.1:0-21752 GCA_948243855.1 Flueggea neowawraea | reverse complement strand
GTAAGTATATTCTTGTTTATTTTAAATATTTGAAACTAATTTTGTGAGTCAAGATTTTTCATAATGAATATATTATATGCTCTTCGAAAAATTTTTTGGCTTGCAAGATATATAAAAGTGAGCAAACTTGGTGTAGTTTTCGATTTATTTAGTAGTAGTAGATCAAATAGATGGGTTCATATAGAGTAATAGAAAAATCTCATGTTGTTTGCATTCTATATAGGTCTCGTGTTGTTAATGCATATAGCACTAACCAATTCATACCAATTTCATTCATTATGATTACCCTGAGGTTTTAGGGAAGGTTTTGTCTTCACTTTCTTGAGTCAAGAAATCGTAATAGTTCATAAAATGATGTTATTGTTGTTTGCTTCAATAAATCTTTACATATTGCAGTGTCAATTCGTAATGTTTTTCATTTTTTAAAATCTATTTGATGAAATTAATTTGGGTTTGAAATGTTGGATTATCTCTTATAGGGAAGTGAGGTGTCCTGCTCATTCTTTCAGTGATATGATCCAGACCCCAATTTGAGGAATACTGATGAGATTTTGAGATTGATGCGAAGGCCCAATGAGAGTGATGCGAGCAACAATCAGTCCAGGACAACATAGTTGAAAACAATGTGAATGAGGAGGCTATCGCAGTTGACAATGGTGCTCGTGATAATGCAGATAGTCATGTAGTATGGAAGATCACAATGTTTCTTCTTGTCGGCATTTTATTAGGAATATGGATTAAGTAGGAATGTATGAACTAATTTAAATATGAGTATTGTATGAGCTAATCTAAGTTTGAGTATTGTATGAACTCTTTTTTCTTTTGTAGAGATATTGTATGAACTAATTTAACTTTGAGTATTGTATCAATTAATTTGGGATAATTGCAGAAATATTTTAAAAGAAATTTAAATTTCTAAAATGCATGAACATCCAAAATATATACAAAAATGAAATCTCTTTTATTGCAATTTAAAAAACACTAAAATTTGACCTTTTGACCACCTTTTAACCTCGCGCCAAAAGTTTGACAGCGTATTGATCACACAGCAAAAAGTTTGACCACACGGCAAAATGACTACAAAACGAGAATAAATTGATATCATTATTCTAGATACGAAAATTGAATACAAAATGAGAACAAACCGAAAACAAACGAGTACAAAACAAGTACAAACGAGCAAATACATACAAAATTGGGTACAAATTGAACACAAACGAGTACAAAATAAGAATCGAATGAGTACAACGAGCAAATACATACAAAAATTGAATATAGACTACGCACTTTGATCATTACAAAAACGAGAACAAACTTACAAAAATGTGTACAAAATGAGTACAACTCAAGAAAATTGAAAATATTTTTAATGTTTTGTTGTTATTTGGTACAAATCGAGTGCAACACCAAAAAATTGATTAAATTTTATTTCATTTAATTTGATGTTATTCAATTTTAATATTTGAAACTTCTGTAAAAAAATCAAAATGGAAACTATTACTTTAGTGTCTGATATGTAAT
This sequence comes from Flueggea neowawraea, assembly GCA_948243855.1. Taxonomy (NCBI): domain Eukaryota; kingdom Viridiplantae; phylum Streptophyta; class Magnoliopsida; order Malpighiales; family Phyllanthaceae; genus Flueggea; species Flueggea neowawraea. Next base: position 20,231 of record CAODLS010974273.1, on the reverse strand, counting down.
TTTTACAAAATTTTGGGCCAAAAAAATCCAAACAACATCTTCTTCATGGGGCAATGGCAGCTAGGGTTTAGAAACCCTAGTCGCCACTGACCGTCTCTCTCTCTCTCTCTCTCTCTCTCTCTCCCATGCTGAGCTCGTTGGTCTTCCTAGACAAGTGAAACAAATTGAGGAGGAGGAGGAGGATAGAGCTTGTTGCCTCTCTCTCTCTCTCTCTCTCTCACCTCTGGTCACAACTCATACTCTCCCCGTCTCTCTCTCTCTCTCTCATTTGGTCACCGCCCACGGGCTCACAGTCTCTCTATCTTATCGCGTCGTCACTCTCTTCCTTCAACTAACTAACCTCACGCCTCAATTAACTTTATGTCACTCATGTTTGTTGGCGCTCTCTCATTGGTGGGAGAAGAAGAAAAAAACTAGGTCTGATGGTGGCGGTGAAGTGTGTGAGACGAAAAAGTGACAAAGGCGAGTAGAGAGGAGAAATGGAGGAATGGGAGAGGACGGGAGAGTAGGAAAATAATTTGCAATGTCTAGCAGAAAGTAGTGAGAGTGAACGCCTTATGTATTTCGACATTTTAGAAATTATAATCCTTCCTTAAGCATGTGAGAAAATTTAATAAACCATGGACACAATAGAAATTATAATGGTAAAAGTAGACTCATGGGGTAATTTCCTCAACTAATTTAGCTTCAAATAAAAATTCTCAATATTATTATGATTTCACAATATTTACTCATACATCAGTTTCAACAAAGTATCGGTCCCGAACGAACCTCGTTCTCGTCATTACAATTTTGCATCTTCGTCGCCATCTCATCTTCTCATCGACTTTCCCGAAGCTGACTTCGCGCCACTACCTCGTTCTCGCATCGACTTTGCGTTGCCTCACATGGAGTCAGTCAACCTCATCCTTGCATCATCTTCGTCATCTCGCGGAGGAAGAATAGAAATCACGAGAGAGAAGGAATGAAGCAGGAGAGAAGAGAGAAAAGACAACAAATCGTTTAGGGTTTGTCGATGGAGAGGAGAGCGAGAGAGGAGAGATACGGAAAGGACGAGAGGAGGAGAGACATGAAACAAGTTGAGAGAGAAGTGGAGAGAGAAAGGGAAAAGATAGGATATAAATATTGTCGTATTTTAGAAATGATTTTGCACTATGTGACAAAAGAATTATTTTTGAATATGTTGAGTTAAAAGTGAATATTTTATGACAAAAAATAACACGGATGTAATTTTTTCTAAAATATATTATATATATAGTATGCTTTTTGTTGACATTTAAAATTTTAATTGTTGCGAATTTTAATTATTTATTTATATATAATTAATAAATTTATAGTTTATTTGAAGTGGTTTTAAGTGTTAAAAAATTATTAATAACATACATTTTACAAATGTAATTCTATTTATTTCGATTTAATAAAATCATATTGATAAAGTATATTGTTATTATTTTACTTATTATTTAAAGATTTATTAATACAGTGAACCCACCAGATTTTTACTAATTTTTTCGAAATTGTAAAAATATTATTTAAAGATCTAAAATCTAAATGATTATCCCAATATAAGACCCAATAAATGCATCATACGTGCATGAGGTGTGAAAAAATATGTGAATTTTATAACAAAAGCTCAAAATGTCCTCTTAACTTATAACAAAAGTTAACTTCAAAAAAAAAATTATAACAAAAGTTTAAGTTGCCCCTTGAACTTGGAATTAGTCAGTTTTGTTAGAGCTTCATGCTCGTAAAATGTTTGTATAACAGTGATAGTGCCATGTCGACACTCGCACTCCGGTCTTTAGATGCTGCAAAATTTACAAGTTGAGGGTATGATTTAAGCATTGGTGTAGTTTAGGGTAACAAATGAATTTAAGATGGAACAAGTGTAGATGTATTTTTCAATTAGAGACATAAAAGAAAGAGAGAGACAGAAAGAGGAAGGCAGGAAGAGCAGCCCCTACAAGAGATATGAGTTTGTTGGATATTGCATCATCAAAACTTATATTCTATCGTCCTTTGATCTCTTCGTCCTCAGTTTAGGCCATCTCCAATTCACCTCTACTTTTAGAATTTTACTCAATTTTTGTCTCTAAATGCACTCCAATCCAACTCTATTTTCATCTCCAAATTTTGAGTTTATTACCGTTCATCTTTAAATTTGGAGGTGACTGTTGCAACTCTATTTTTACCTCTATTTTTTTTTGCTGGGGATTTTTGTTTGAGAAGACAATGTTGTGTGTTATTTTCTTTTCAATAGCTGAATAATTGAGTTATTTTCTTTTTAATAGTTGTGTTATTTTCTTTTCAATAGTTGTTGTGTGTATTTTTAAGAATTTCTCTGTGAAATATTTGTTTATTTGTGTTTAATGTCAACCCATAATCTTTTTTTTTTTTATTTCATGTAATAGTTGTTTGTTTTCTTATTATTAATTCTTAATTAAAAATAAATTTTACAATTAATCTTATTTAACAAATAATAAAAAAATTAAGTTTACATTTAACTTGTAAAAAAACAATGATAGAAAATAGAGTTAAAAAGAATATTTCAAAAATATTTTTTTAGAATTAGAAATAGAGTTATGAATTAGAGATAATTTTATTATAAATACTATATTTTTAAAATTTTAGAGTTAAAAATAAAATTTTAAGTTGCAAATGACTTTACATACTCCGACCTCTCTCCAACACATTATTATATAGGACACTATGCCCTACTATCTCTCGAATGTGGCTTTTGTCCCTTCACTCTAACGAGGTCATTTGAAATTGAGACTCTGTCTTTGATTTACGTTCTTAGTAGCATATTTACTATTTTGGATTTGATAGACAAAATTTAAATTTGTAGATTTACAAAAATTGTATTCTGTATACGTGTAACTAACCAACTCAAGTAGCATTTGACATTTAAATTATATGAACTGCTAACTCGAAAAGACTCATAAAAAATGTTCATAATAATTTATATAAATATGCTCCTAATTATAACATAACTCTACATTTGTTTTAAATAAGTAGAAATTAATATTAATTAGCACTTTTACATTAACTAATAATCGAATGGTGTTGAAACTCTAATACTAAAAAATCGCGGATTCAATTTCTAACACATAAAATATTTTTTTTAAAAAAACTAGTAATCGAATATTTATGGGTAGTAGGAAAACTGCTGAGAGATCCGGCGTATGAAGAGTGTAAATACTCTACCTAATAATTGTAATCTACATGCCAAAAAAAAAGGTCAAAAAGGCATATGTAATAGTCTTTATGTGCTAGCGTAGGTATTAGGCAATAAGTCTTTTTTTTGAACTGTTATTAGACCGTAATTTTCTGTATTACAGAAAATGGTATACCGTATATGTAAAATATTGATACTTAGGTTACTGGTATATTAACTTACAGTTTAGACCCTTAAAAAAAGGACTTACCATTTCGTTATATATATATAATATCCAACATAATGTATAAAAGTATTCATACTATTTATTATTATATTTATTATTAGTATCTATGCAATCAATATTAGTTTGATTACTAAATCACAGAGTTTTAATATGTTTCCTGGAATATAAGATCTCTATTCCGATGTATGTGTTTTCTAAGGTTAGAATCCAACTAGTTTGACCTTCAGATGTTGTTTCAGAATATTATGAATATATTTTTATTTTTTTATAAAATATTTGAGATTATAATAAAAAGTTGTTTCAAATTAAAAAATATATAAAAATATAAAAATTATATTAATATAAATATCATATAATTATAAAAATAATAACTTCATATTAAATTTTAAAAGTCTTTTTTGTACATAATATTTTGAATATTTAAATTATATTTTATTTAAATATTTAAAAAATTAAATAAGACATGTATTACTTAAGATGAAATCACTTGTTAAGAAAATATAATGTCACTATAAAAAAGTCAAATATCAAAAAAATAAACTAAACATATTTAACTTTTATATATATATATATAATTTTTTTTGCACTGAGAAAGAAATCTATATATATAAATTTTTAATATTTGGTTCTTTTAGACTCAAATATAAAAAAAATAAACTCAATATACCATGTTTGATTTGATACCTTTGCAAGCACATAACTATATAGTACATCATAACTCATATAAATCTTTAATTGCTGATATCCACAGCAATACAGATTCCGGAAATTCCACGTGTCGCTCCATAATTTCTACTGGTGTAGCTCTTACGTAGTACAATACAATAATAATAATCCAAACCCTAGCTCCTCCAATTTTAGCTGCTTTAGCAATATTTGTTTGTCACTTCTTCTGTGAACCTCAAAGCTATATATTTCTCAGAACTGCAATTACCTCTATTGCTTCTGCTCTCTTCTCTTTTATTTTTTCATAGTTACTTCTGCTCTCTTCTCTTGTATCTATTGCTATCTTCAACTAATTTTCTCCATTTTCGCAACTCTTTCTTTGCTTTCTTTCTTACCTTACCTTACCTCTGTGAATAAATAACACAACCTTTTTGGTGTGAAATAAAAATTTCAAAAAAAAAGGATAAAAAGATTGGTGCATGCTTCCTCAATATTGAAGTAAAAGCAAGTTCAGTCGCTGAAACGACAATTTGAGGTAAGTTTTTGCACATCAAATAATCTGTATGACTCTATGTTATGCTCTCTTTTCCTTTTATCTGTGTTTTTTGTAAGTTTTTTTGATTTTTTTTTCCCTTTTATTCGTATGTTTTCTCTCAAAGATGCTTAATCATATTTCAGGAATTGTTTTTTGGAACATGATCATATACTAGGAAATGAGACATAGCTTTTGTGTGTGTCTAATTGCTCTTCTGAGAAAGTATTTCGAGATATGAAAACTTCTCCTATTTTGCTAAGTCATTGTTTTGATAGTTTTGATTGGTAATATCTCCCTCTAATTCACTATATAGGTACATCAGCGATATGACCGTTGTAGGATATAGGCTGAGCAACTCGGTTGACTAGAAAGTCCAATTTGCAGTAATATATATTAAAAATAGATAAATAATGTACAATAAAAAACAAATAACAATACAAAATAAATTGGAATAATATATTATTTACTGAATAAATCTGCCACTCTTTTTTCCTTTGTATTTCGACTGAATTAAATTGAATTGTGGATATATAAACACTTAAAATAATGACTTCTGTAAATTATCTAGTAAGAGCATGTCAATTAGATAAATTAGGAGGTTGAAAATATTAATTTATTTTTATTTATGTATTAATTTTTTTAAAATTTATATATTAAAGAAAAAAATATTAAAAAATAAATATTTTATTAATAAATTAAATAAATAATATTTAAGAGTGAATATTGATGATTTAATTTTATTGGAATATTATAATTTTAAAAAAATAGTAGTTAAATATTAAAAAGAATTTTTTTAAAAAATAATATTATATGGAAAACATTCTAAATGCTAATATTTTTCCAACAGACCTAAAAATCTTGATCCTACTAACTCACTCTTTTTCTCTTCTCTCTATCTATCTTTCTCACAACAAATAAGAAAATTATTTGTATTAGAGTTTTACTCTACTTGGATCCTACTAACTCAATCAGAAAATTTATAACTAATTGATAGTAATTAGTCAGATTTGTTAATCAATATGATAATTAACGAACTCGAATTCTACTCATTAGTATTATAGGCGAATCTAATTTTTCAACAATTAAAATTTATAATTTTATAATTAATAATTAATTAAATATTATTTTTATGTATTAGAAATTTTTTCATCTCTAATTAAAAAATATTGTATCATTAATAAATAAATATTGTATTTTAAAAAAATAAAATGTGATAATTTATTCAATTATTTGGTTGTAAGAAATTAGTATCTTTTCATATTTTTATTTTTATTTAGTTTTTTATATCCCAGTGAATTTCTTTTTTGTTGTCAATAAGAAATTTTGGTAAGCCTACACGATAAAAATCTATTCCGTATGGTTAAAGAAATTTAATTTAAAGTAAATATCTAGTAATTAATTAATATTCGATTTTTGGGTTTTTCCTTTTTAAAAAATTTGGGAATTAAATATCTATTTTTTAAAATATAATTTTAAAAACTTAGTACGTGCTATTATAATAGAATAAAACTAATAATAATTCTTGTGGAGAATGGACCCATTCGACTTTTTTTTTGGGTCTACACTTCAAAAGCCACGTGTCCTATCTTCAGGTGTAGTCCACGTAGACACTAGACGTTGGTTCGATTGGAGCCTTCTCTTTTTGCGTCTTCTTTGCAATTTAATAAGAACTATAATCATTAATTTCAACAGTTATTTTTTTTGTTTAGTTTTTTTTCATTATTTTTAATATATTTATTAAATAATTTCCATTTAATTTATGAGTTTTATTTGTTTAAATATGATTTATATTTGATATTTAATATTTTTTTTCATTGAGAGAGGTGTTTACTATTTGCCTAATATTTGTCAATTCTTATTTTTAAACAGTTCAAATGAAGTCTTTCAAATCTAAACCAAACAACTTTTGCCTATTTCACTGGTTTGGATAAAACTGTAATAATCATCGTTAACTCAATCACCTTAAGATTTGTTGAATAATATAAACATATAATATATATAAATTACATATATTCTACTAATAGTCTTCAAACTAACAAGTACTAGAGATTGAAACTTGAGCTATTGAAGTATCAGTCTTCAAATCTTTTTTGATAAGTTATTTTATTTTTTTCTATTTAAAATTGACCTAATCTATTTAATGTTGGGATTGACTCTAATTCATTAAAACTATGAGTTCATTGGTCAATCGATATGTTTTCATGATTATAAAGTTTTGAATTCATATATGCAATTGATATACACTCCTGAAAATTGTAATGTACTTATTTTAGCTGTCTATTTATGGTAATTATAAAGTATAATGATTGTATAACTAATTTTGTTTAAAATATACTTTTTAGTCGTTTATTTATGGTGTGTATTAGAACGATAATGATATATTAATTTAATATTAAAATAGATTGGCCTCGCCATAATCAAGCCTAGCTTTACCATGTTAAAACTCGGTTTGTTTGATAACTGAACTTTATTTACTCTTTTTGTTTCATAAAGATAGATCACGATGTTTTTTTTACAAAGACTAAAAAAATTAGGTGAAGTTATTAATTTTTGTAGAGATTTTAAAAAAATATTCTTATAGTTATTCAATGAGCGATTAATAATACAATTTATTATGTATTTAAGTAGGGACAATATTGTACAATTGACATAATTATTAGTATTAAAAAAGAAATAAGTCTATAATTTGAGACAGATTAAAAATAAAACTTGACTTATTTTTATGGGACGAAGAGAATATTTATTGATTTTAATAAGTAGTTAGACTTTATTTTTTGATTGAACTTAGTTGATTTCATTAAACGTGTGAGTCAAACTGAATCTTAATCACAAATCTCGTGATAACCGATAAATTATATAAGAGTAATATATTATGCTTAGAAACTATTTTAATAAACACACTTTTTATTTGGGTGTTTTAAAATATAGATATATTTTTTATTATATTTATTATTAGCAAAGTTACAAGATTATACTTATTTAATCTTTTTTCAATTAATTCATCAATTATCAACACATTTACTAAAAAAATAAATAAATAATTTATGAAATTAAATAAGTCTAACTATTAAAATTATTATTTTTTAATTTTTGTAAAAATATTAGTGTCAATTATTAAGAGACGGATGAAGTAATATTTATATGAAAGTGTTTAAATAAACTACTTAAATAATTAAAATAGACTCGTTTATTAGTGAAGCTGAAGATTAAAAAACTATCATATCTCTACTTTTTTACTATTTTTTTACTAATAATTAAAAAATATTATATGTTATATGTTATGTTGCTAAACGAGTCCGAAAAAATCCCTATAGCATGTGATAATCTAAACTCTGGTATTACTAGTATTTATATCCAATCGATGATGCTCCCCCCGCAACACAAACGCCGAGACACGTAAACATCCACTATATAAGGCTACTCATAACTCAAGGTCCTTGAAGTCGTTACGCGGAACGTATGCTCAGCGCTTTTATTGTTATTTTATTAAAGTCCCTAATTCCTAGTCCTCAGTTTTTTCATCCGTAACTCCGAAGTTACTTTAAGAGTCTCGCGGGACGCCTACTCAGTTTTCCACTAAACATAATTTTATTTTAATCCTCATTGGAGTAAATCTGACATTTGGATCAAAACAATCCAATGATCAGATTTTGTTTTAAGAAAAAAAGATTAATGTGTCTGACACATGTAGCATGTCCTCCCGCATGAGGACGGCCTACGACATGGGAACGTAGTAACGTGCCCCCATGTCAGCGGCTAGGATCCTAACTTGGGATCCTAGCCACGTCGTGGACAACCTAAGGTAATCAAAATCTCCTTGCTCGTGCCTAACAAAACAAATCTCGTAAAACTAGAACAGAACAAATTACTGACAAACTATTAATAGGCCAATTATCAAGCACATGGCAGGCATAACCATAGTTCTTCTCCTCTTCTCGAAAATCAAAGGAACCAACAAAAACCCATTACAATACATCGTCAACAACGACCAGAAAAACCAGAAGCAAGCTTCTGTCTTCACTCACCAACATGTGTAATGTAATGCTTGCAAACTGATAAATCACATTGCACTTCAATTGTATAGCTTAATTGAAAGAAAAGGAAAAAAAATGTGAATAGCTTAATTACATGGACACACCTAGTAATTACCACTGTAAATTGTCATTACATTTCATCACATTACACTTCAATTGTATAGCTTGTTTTAGTGGTGAAAACATCTGTTATGCTTGTTGCAAGATGAAATTGGAATTTTGGGTTTATGTAGATTCCTGAGTGAAATGTAATAACCATGAATCATTGCTTCTTTCATATAATTTTTATTTGTTGATTTATATACTGATGTTTGATTCATTCACTCAATTCTGCAGATTTCACGGGGTTTCAGTACGACTGTAAATTGAGGAATGTCAATTGGGCAATCATTCATCTTGTTACTGTCTTAGACTTCGGGTCGTGGTTGGAGGATTGACACAAATGAATAGGTCTCTTCAGCTGATAATGAAGCTGTGTTAATCATGAGAACGCCCCAAGGTACTTTATACTTTTTCGTCGTTACAGCTTTATGTTTATATTTAATGATGGATTATAAGTTGATTAGTTAACGTTGGTTGTCTAAACTACTTTCTTGCTGGGACCATTTTAGTTTTTGGATGTTTTTGCTGTTTTTTGTGTGGTTGATTTGATGTTTCAGTGAAAAGAGTGCTTTGTAATGGAATTGATAAGGATTTATTTTTTGTTTGATTGGATAGGTTGTAGCTTTATATGTGTTTTTTTTTGATAAACCGAATTCTCTGCACTTTAGAATTGGAGGTGATTCCAGCTTTTTATGTGATTTGATGGTGCAAGTTTACAGTACAGAAGCTAAATTTAGGGAAACTGGAAAATTTAGAATTCCTGAATGCTGTAGATAGATAAATTATTTGTAAGAAGAAGACCCGTTATAATAGTAACATATTCGTGGAAGTGTTAAGACAGTTGATGCTAGAGGGCTAACATTAACCTTGTACCTTTGCTAATCTTATAGCATATCTGCATTCATTTCTCTGCAAGTGCTATTAGAAATATATATGAATACAGAAAGCATAAACTCTACGGAGTTCTTGTTTAATCGTCAGGACAACAATGGGGTATTTGTCCAAAGAAAAGTAAATAAAATCTCACAGTTTGCAACTACACAATAAGTGAAATTGTAGAGAAATAAATTCTGAAGAGAGAAGAGTGCACTTAAAGATTTGGAAGCAAAATCTAAGTCTGGTGTGTGAAATAACTGAATGTCACACTCTCCTAAAACCTGATGATTTTACAAGGTTGATTAACTACCAACAAAAAATATAGAGCCGTCTATTTTTCATAAGTTCCTCATATCAATGTCCAAATTCCACTTGTTTTATATTCAAACCTTCAGAAGATCAAATGCTTGATTTAGTGATTAAGAGAAAGGCCAGTTTGGTTAGAGCTAGAGCCCTTGATCCCGAGCCAATAGTCTGGCAACCACACTCAAATTACTACTGGAAATCCTGCCGCGATAGCTCAATGACTTGATGAGATTTGAGGTTTCAGGAAAAGATGTCCTAGACTTGAAATAGTAATTCCTGTATATTTTCTTCTGTCGCATTACTCATTTTCTCTTTGTATTTGAACACGTTCACTCCAGAAAGTGGTACCTGAACGGAGGTGAGGTAATTGCCGTATGTATTCCTTTACGATAATACAAGGATATTTAGTGCTGTACAGAAATCTAATCTACAGATATATTTTCCAGATCTGATTTAGCTAACTTATAGGACTAGAATATCCTACGAAAATATTTCTCAACATTCACAAAGATGAACATTTTTATAATCTTTTCCAACACAGAAAACTCTGATTATCTGGAAGTTGCAAGCATGTATTAGAGACAGAAAGTACAGATCCTTTATGTTGAATAGTAAACGTGAAAGTCTGATCAATTTAAATGCATTGGTGTATAGGTAGGTTTATTATAAACAAGATGCCAAGTATAATTTTGTTTACTAGGTAATCAAGGAAAACCTTTTCCATCTTTTGTTTAGCTTCATCCTTCCATAATTTTTATTGATAAAAAAAGACACGCTCAATTTGCTTCCCAAATATTAATTCAGGGCTTCAATCTTCATTCACAGAAGCAAGAATCATAAAATTTTGCTTCTATTGATGCCTTCGCAGCTATACTCTAGTCCTGTAGTTTCTCGTCAATAATTGATTTGAGATAGCAAAGACTATTAGTTGTACCTTTGCATGTATCTTGAGATGGATGAAGGGCTTCTGAAGATGGGATAGATTTGCTAAAACATCATTCAAGCAAAGAAAAAGAAGTTCGTGTGCTTCTGGAATCATCACTAGCTTTATGCCTGCCTTGATGCTGCTTCTGTGCATGCCATTTGCCAAAATGATTAGTTTCTCGTCATTTGGTTGCAAATTCTTGTTAATAACTGCAGTTTGTATTCTCTTCAAAAAAAAAAACTGCAGTTTGTATGGGTAAGCTTAGAATGGCGGCACATAGTTGTGAATGAGACTGCATTTGATTACAAGGGCTAAGTGAAATTCTTTGAATACTGGTTTGAATAAATTGCAAAATCTACATGAACAATGACTTTTGATATAGAAATTTGAACAGTACTCCAGCACTTCCAATGAAGATTTTTACTCTTCTCCATAATCTGCCTTCCATTACTCTTTCTGGTATCATTATTTTCATGGAGAAATGCTACCAGACAGGGTTACAGTCTTTGGAAAAAACAGAAAATTGTTAGTATTTTGCTACATCGCTATTCAAATTTGGAAGAATTTGTTGACGAAAGATATGTGTTACTGTTATTCATGACTTCTTTATGAGGCTGATGATCTCTACTATGCCCAAGGTTCAGCTTATGATACCTTTAACAGAAAACTTCCTGCATGTTTGAACCTGATGTATAGTTTATTTTTTCCATTCAGAATTTCAACCATTGTCATGAACAAAAGACGTACAACACTTTACACTTATTTCTAAACCAAAAAGTTCAAAATGGTGATATAAGTGGAAACAATTAAATACTCCCTGATCAGAAGAACATTCTGAATTTCGATAGCCTATCACTGAGAAGTGTGTAGTATTAAGTTGAAGAATTAGGGCAACATTATACACACACTTGAGCATCTATGGTTTGCTAGTTGTGAGACTTGTGTGTGGCTAAACATCTAGGTTCATCATCAATGGTTAGAAAAATTTGGAGTTCTATTTCCTTGGTTAGATAGCATCTCGCAGTAATTGCGCTACTACCACATTCAGTAAAAAAAAGCAAGTGTAGTTGGCATATGAAGCTTCTTATTGGCTAAATTGTGACTATGAAAATTCTAAGCATATTAACAACTTCTTCTGAAAATTCTTTGCTTATGCCCTATTGCAATTACTTGTGATGTTAGTCTGTTTTTCTTCAAAAGTGATGTAGCGAAGATCTGCGATATTTAGTTGCATTAGCACTGTTCGGGAGCTAGTTGCCTATATAAATACTTGATGGAATTAAGGCAATGAAAAACTAGAGAAGGAAAATTAGGGATTATCCACTTTTTCAGTTTTCTTTTTCATCATTTAATCTTTTTTTTCCCCTGGGTTATTTATTAGCTTTACTTTGCAGTACAAGAAGAATTTCTCCTGTTCGGATATATTCATGGGAAATATTTGATTTCACTGACATTAATAAAAATCTTCTATGTTGGAGTTTCAATACATGTTAGGTTATTGATTTCAGTGAAGTAAAATTCATTCACATCAATCAGTATAATAATTAATAAACTCAAGAATTCAGGATCAGATAAAAAATCAAAGATGTTGAAAATGAAAAAGACAAAGGGGGAAAATCCAGGGCATAACTCAAATGGTAAATCCCTGAGGGAGTCCAACTAAGTAGTAGCCTCTCCACATAGGTGGACACCTAGAATAAATATCTTCCTTTCTAATTCTAACCACTAACAATTTGTTTTTCTTGTGGTTTTAAGAGTATTTTTATTGGTGATTTAATCGGAAGTTTAGACTTTTTTTTATTAAATCGTTCAATGTATTTTTTTAGTGAAAAATAGAGTGATTGTAGATCCTAAAATAGAGTCTAATAAGAGTCCAAATTATTAAAGATAAATAATTTAATAAAATACTGATGTAACAATAATTTAAATTCAAAAGAGCCGAAATCATTGTGAATGCCACAACACTACTTAAAAAAAAAAAAAAGGAAAAACCCTTATCCATATTACTGCTCGTCAATGCACACAATTATTGATCTGGTAAAAAAGAGGGTCCTGTTGATAAATCAGTTGAAGAAATAAATTAGGTTTTTTTAATCTTAAGCTACTATTTTTCATTGTTGTCTTGAAAAAATCAAGTACAAAGCATTTCCGGCATATTAATTATCGATTATATTAGAAAATAAACAAGAAAGATGAAGAGACATTTTAATGGTGTTTCAATTTCAAAATGAATCATGGCAAACCATTGCAATGTTGGACTAATTACACTTGATCTTAGCCAAAAGTCCGAGAAAGGTATAATGTTGGATTAATTAAGCAGCAGATATTAGTTGGGTGATTATCTTAATAGGGTTTACCAGTCATTTTCAACTTCCTTGTCTTCTTGGAATTAACTAAATAATTATATTGATCAATGCATTTATTCGGAGTATCGTAACATTCACAACAACAAAATAACAAACCAACAATACCAATAGTTAAAATGGCGTATAAATAAATCATAATTTAACTAACAAAATTATTTTATTGTAAATTGGATGGTATATAGAAGAAACAAATTAACCACAACTTAATAAATTGAATAAATTATATTTTTTATAAATCATTTTATTTGTTCGCCCTCAATTTCTTAAAGTTAAAGATGACTCTAACACTAAGAACAAAAAACAAATATTAATTAGTTTATAGCTCATTAATACTAGCACTAAAGAGTCGATAGTTTAATTTTTGGTAAGAATAAATAAAATGATTTACCAAAAATAAAAAGGGCAGAACTCATATTTAGCCCATTGAATTCTCATCCAATATTTCTTTCGTCCACCGAACTTTCATTTTCACTTATTAGCTCACTCAACTTTTTAAAACAGTGTAATGAACCCCTTCACCGTAACGCTGTTATATTTTCCGTTTGGGGTTGATGACATGGATGTCAAGAGTTTCAAAACATAATAGAACACATATTTAACTCCTTGAACTTTCATAAAGCATCTCGTTAGCCCCCCTAAACTTCAATATTTCACTCATTGAACTCTCTAAAGTAATGTCTTAAAAAAAATATCTATGGTCTATCTAATTTCATTTGAACAAAAATTATCTAAAATGAATTTTTGAAATAAGTATCTCATTCTTCATTGCTCAGCCAAAAAAATTATTCACAAATTGATTCTCATGATTTGTATCAAAAAAATTTACCATATGAGATTCAATTGAATTCCACATACTTATATTTGATATAATTGCGAAATGATAATTCATTTGCTATATTTTTCATGAATATCTTTTAAATTAATATGCTAAGATTTATGTAAATTTTTAAGAATTTTTATTCATTAAAAATGGGTTACAGTAAACATTTGAATAAATAAAATGACAAAGTAATTCCGTAAATTTGGTGGAATTCATTTGAATAAAACAAACTAAAACATGAGAATCAAATAGACCGTAGATAACACCATACAATTAAATTTCATTTGAGCGGGTTATCTACTATTTAAAAAAAATTATCTAGGTTACACTAGTATCTTCTTTCTAACAATTTAATTATCTACTATTAAAAGTACTCTGAATTCAACTACTAATTTAACCGTGGAAGAAGTTCACTATATTAAAAAGTATTAATATTTGTATTGAGAGGGTTATAATTACACTAAAAAGTATACAACACAAAAAATAGTTTTTCTTTTCAATTTAACACATTCTTTATTTTATTTATAAAGAAATTAGTTAAAATAAAATGCCAATAAATTTTTAGTCTGTTTCATTCAAATAAATTCCACAAAATTTATGGAATTACTTTCACTTCGTTTGTTCAAATGTTTACTATAACTCATTTTTAATGAATAAAAATTCTTAAAATTTTTATTAAATCTTAGCATATTAATCTAAAAGATATTCATGAAAAATATAGCAAATGAATTATCGTTTCGCAATTGTATCAAATATAAGTGTGTGAAATTCGATTGAATCTCATATGGTAAATTGTGTTGATACAAAGCATGAGAATTAATTTGTAATAATTTTTTTGGTTGAGCAATGAAGAATGAGATTACTTATTTAAAAAAATGTGAATAAATTTTGCATCATTTTAGATAACTTTTGCTTAAATGAAATTAGATAGACTGTAGATAAATTTTTTTAAAGACATCATTTTAGAGAGTTCAATTAGTGAAA
Organism: Flueggea neowawraea; assembly: GCA_948243855.1. Classification (NCBI taxonomy): domain Eukaryota; kingdom Viridiplantae; phylum Streptophyta; class Magnoliopsida; order Malpighiales; family Phyllanthaceae; genus Flueggea; species Flueggea neowawraea. The sequence continues at coordinate 5,213 of CAODLS010974273.1, read as the reverse complement.
TATTGAAGTTTAGGGGGCTGACGAGATATTTTATGAAAGTTCAGGAGATTAAATATGTGTTATGTGTATGTTTTGGCACTGTTGGCATCCATGTCATCAACCCTGAATGGAAAATGTAATTGTGTTACGTTGAAGGGGTTAATTACACCGTTTTAAAAAGTTAAGTGAGCTAATAAGTGAAAATAAAAGTTCAGTGAGCTAAAGAGACGTTGGATGAGAGTTCAGTGGGCTAAATATGGATTTTGCCAAAAAAAGTATAAAGTAATATATTTAATGCATGTGGTAGTTAAATAAACAAACAAAAGATCAAAACTTATAAGAAAATCTAAACAATAATTGAAAGAAGTGGTTTTAATACATAATGGTTAGATTTTTTTTTCTTGGTCCTACTTATATAATGGTTGGATATTGACAAACATATCTATTACACAATCCACTATATTATGGATATGGTGCAAAGTTCAGTGGCTTTATATTGGGTAGGAGGATAATTGATACTTCTGAGGAATGAAAGAGAATTGGTTACATAATTTGGTTTTGTAATCTTCTGCCAAAGATCCATTTCAAAACTTGTCATGTTGAAATGCATTAGAGACTGATAATATTTGAAGAAGTCAGTAAGGACACAGAGAGATATGTGTGATTGCTATTAGTTGTGGAGAGGAAATTCCAAAAATTAGCAGCAATGAACCCACGATGAATTCATTGTTGTACACATTCACAGCCTCATATGGTTTTGGCTTGTTGCCTTCCTTGTAAAGTTATTGTGTTGTCTTTATTAATTTACTTGAACAAAATTGTGTTTTGTCTGAAAATGGGTTTTGGATTTTGCAACTTTTCAAAATACTTGCTAAGTTGCTATTTTATTATCTAATAATATTAAAGTCGTCTTTTAATGGTAAAAAAATTGAAGATTCGATTTTCGGTAAGAATCAATGTAAAAGAAATAAAAAATAAAACATGCTCTTCTGCTGTTGATTTCCATTTTTGGTCAATGCTCGAGGAAATCATCAAACTAAACCAAACAACCGGACGAAATGGTCAGTTTGGCTTTTGGCTAACTGAACCAATAGTTGAGGTTGAACTACCTTGCATGTTTCAAGTTTGAGTTCTTTTATGACCTGAAATGTGTTACTGTAAATAAAAAATTAGCTTTCAATTACAGAGAAGCAAAATATTACAAGAATGCTCCTTCCGGTTATATCAACGGACACTAGGAAGCAAGTACTGAAAACTGACCCAACAAAACCACAAGAGGCAACCAGTAGAGTTACAGGTTACAAAAATTTAGAATCCTGGATTGAGCTATCCGTATCTGGAGGGACCACTAAAATTTCTTAGCCAGCTCAAGTGGTGGTTTGCTTCCTGCTGTTTGCCTGGTTCTTATGTACACAAAATTGGAAAGAAGAATTCCGCGATAAGCTACTTCAAACTTGTAAAAATCCTGACATGCAAAATTTTGTTTCTTTCGTTGTTGATTGAACTAAAGGAACTGCTGGAGCCAGCAGCTGTTTACTGCATCCTTCTCCAAATCATCCTTCAGTTTGCTTATTTGTTGTAAGGCGTCTTTCAGCTCCATCGTTTCTAACGGCAAATCAGAGAAGTGTTTCAGAAACCTATGAGCCAGCGCTGAACCTCTAGACATATCGTCAGGATCATATTTTCTTTTGCGTTTCAACCCCACCTGCAATCATGATGGATACTCAACATTAGCATGCTGAGAAATTACGGATAAAAAATGAGTGAAAAAATGTAATCATATAGGAATCAATTTGCATACACAAGTCTCTGTTCATGATCATGTGGCAAATTGTTAAGTTTTCATGCCATGAATTAGTGTGTTTCATATTGTACAAATTGCAACATAAAAGTTTTGCTCCTAGAGCATAATAGGGTCAAACAAACGTTTGGACATCATTGGGAGTTGGAAAAATGCCAGATCTCATGGCATTTGTACCACAACCGATGAATTTATCATTATGGGGGATTCTAATTTGTTTGAGTGTCAAATTATCCTTCAGCAAATTCCTCCCACTATTTTATTATCAGCTGATTGCCTGTTGAGCACACTAGTGAATTGACTTGAATCTGAGTTACACTTGAGATTAAACATTTAGACCACAAGCTTTGATATTGTCAATAATTTGGACTATATTTAATTGAGAAAATAATTTTTTATTTCTGCTTTTTATTTTGTTTCTATTTTCTAAAATTTAAAAGCATTTAGAAAATATGTTTACTAATCAAAAATTTTTTTTTAACAAATTTTTCATTTTTCTATTTCTGTTTTTCAGATTTTTAGAAAATAGTAAAAAAATTTCACAACTAAACAGGCCCTTATATTCTTGGAGATTGGGTCTATTACAAAAGAGATAATCATAATTAGAAAATGATATCTTGATCTCATACCCATGCAGGGCCGTGGAGGGATAAATACCTAAAGGTTATCCATCAACTCCAATCATTTGCATGTAATAAACATTATTCTTATCAAGGCAACGACGACGTGGTTCATGTCACTATGAGATTACATTTAAGATATACAGCCACAGCAATATCAAGAGCATTAGAGCATCCCTAATGTTCTCTTTATATTAACTATTTTTTTTTATAATAAAAAGTATTTGTCCAAATTTCTTCTCCAATGCTCTTTTTATTCCACTCTTTATCTCCAAAAAGAAGATAAAGAGTAAATTTGACTAGCTATATGTGGAGAGTCCATTTCACTCTTTATTTAATCTCTTCATTAACTATTCATTTCTACAACATATTTGTTTGTTATATTTGAATATATTATTAGTCTCAATAAAATAAAGAGTTAAATTAAAGAGTTCATTGGAATTGAATAATCTTTTACCTTTTATCTATCTAAAAATCACCCTTTAAAATAAAGAGCACTATTGGAAATGCTCTTATAAGACCATTAGAGCGTACCTCTGCTTTAACATCATTTGAAAAAGATTGATGCAGGCGAAAAATCTTCCAGCTCAGCTGCCTTTTCTCGAGCTAGGGCAACAACAATTTCAGGAAAGTTTGCAAATTCAGCAACATGAATGCCAAAACTTTGATCACAAGCTCCTGGCTCAACCTGTATCATTTTGGCAGATGAAGAAGTATCATTGGATTCAGTTCTCTTCATAGACTAATACGATGCTAAAGCATACATGCAGCATATTTAGACAATTCCCATGTCAACACTCTAGGTCATGCTTAATCACATGATTTCCTTATTTCATCATACCAGAAACTATTTGCATTACCTCTTACCTGACTACCAAGCTTCAACCAAACCAAAAAATAATGTCTTATGCAGATATCAGCCGCATAAACAAAATGTTAGATTTTATCTACGCCTCATGCCATTGTTCTTGAAATTACACCCTACCCTGTATAGCATAGTCAATTTACGGTCTGATTGGTCAATATGCGCACTGACATGGTAGTTTGCTACACCAACAATTTGCTCATTTTGGAGTTCATGATCAGCCTTTTCATCACCTAGTGCTGTCAGTTCGTGAAAGTGAGTTGCAAACAAAGTAGGCGCTTTAATCACTTGAACAAGGTGCTCACATATGGCCCAGGCTAAACCTGTATAAGGCAAGAAAATATTTAATTTGCATTTTGGCTGCATATGAAGTCAGTATTACAGTTGGCTTAGCCAAGGCAATCCTAATTAGTGCCACAGCTTGCAGAAACATAAATAAATCAAAACTCAAAAGAAAAGAAAATTTTCTGATAGTTGAACGAAGGATTGAAAACTTACCAAAGCCATCATAAGTTGACGTCCCACGGCCCAACTCATCAATGATTATTAAGGATTTGTCTGTAGCTCCTCTCAATATTGCAGCAGTTTCAAGCATTTCTTGCATAAAGGTGGAGACTCCACGTAACTATAAAAGAAATGCATTCCAAATTATTATATAACAAGCAAAGTTTGTATCTCTGCTTTTCAGGAAATGGAGGAAGATATTCTAGCTCTACTGCTTGAAAGAAAGCAGCCAAACATAACAGTATATTGTTAAAGTCAATCAGACCAAATTATTGTCCCACTACAATCATACATTATATATCTTAAGATCATTGAACTACTACCATGAGGTTGCCTCTGGATCAAATGAAATATATCAAAAACCACAAAACAAATTTTAGTTATTCTCATAATAAGTCCAGCTGGCCAAGGCTGCACCACTACCTATGAAAAGTTGAAGCATTACCTACACTGTTGTACCTTGTAGGATATCTTTTTCCATCTGGTCGATTGCATATGTAAGACTACTATAACATGAATCAGGAAGAGATACTTTGTGAGTTAGGATAAGTTTGTCATTATTTAGCTTGTCAGCTAAAGCTTGTTGAAAAGAAAGCCCTTGAATCAATAAGTTTGCAATGTTCTAAAAAGTAAATTATGTCGGTATTGCTGCAGCCATTACATGCAAATATCCAATAACTTGTTTGATGATGCTTATTTAATCAATTTATCAATTGAAAATAGCAAAGAACTTCTTGATTGGTGAATTAAGACCTCAAGAATCGAAGGAAAAACCTCAAAATGGGATCTGTAACAAAACTAACTCAAAGGTGGCAGAACAGAAATATCATGGAAAATTCATGAAAGGAAATGCAATCACGGACATAAAAGTTACTCAATTCAAGAGGTTGATCTTCAAGAGATTAAGGTAAGGCACTCACTTGGCAGTCACCAGCACCCACACGGGAAAAAATGCAATCATGAACGGAAATGCTTGCCTTGGCACAAGGAACAAAAGAACCAACTTGAGCCATGAGAATATTTACACCAACTTGAGCCATGAGAATATTTACACCAACCTGCATGACCAGAATGTTACACACAATAAACCAAGCAAAACCATCCCTAACATAAATTGTTTGCAGTTAACTGATTAGACATTGGTGCTGCCCATAGTGTCCCAACCAAATAAAAGTGAACCCAACAAAGAAGTAACAGGCTCGAGTTGTATCCAACAGATTGACGACCTAAAATAGAATGTGATCTCAAACTTCTAAGAATGGATTTTACACCATGGAGAACATTTCTAAACTTCTGTATGGATTATATGGTGAAGGAACAGCTTTTGACTATAAGAAAAATACCTGCCGAATAAATGTGGATTTTCCACCCATATTTGGCCCTGTAATTATTTGGAACCAACTCTTTCCTCTGACCTGATTTATGGGAGAAAAATAATAAAAGA
>CAODLS010974248.1:0-10322 GCA_948243855.1 Flueggea neowawraea | reverse complement strand
GAGGATTTTGTCGATCCTAATAATCCTAATAATAAGGTTTGTAAGCTTTAAAGATTCATTTATGGGTTGAAGCAAGCATCCCAAAGTTGGAATCTTTTTGATGAGGTAGTCAAAGTGTAACACCCATACCTATATAACATATATTTACATAACTCGATAACATATAACAACATTTACATATATATCAATGAGATTACAGCAAGAACAAGTTACCAACACAAATATGACTGAACTATCAAAATTCGTCAAAATTTAATATACAACATATAGTACAAGTCAAGTCTAGCAGACTTGGTACAAAACTTAATGAGCTGTTAGGATCTCATCATCTAACACCCTATATGTACATGTGTGATGGAGAGAGAGAGTGATCGCGACATCCCGACCTCTGTTGCGGTCGTGCATCTTCAAGCCTGCAAATTGGCTTAAAAGCTAGTCCCAATACCTGGACAAATTTTGCCCTTTATATGAGTCGCAACTCAATGAGGAACCCAACAAATATCAAACAATATATAAATAAGGTACCATATATACAAATCAGCCCAGTATATCACAGGTAAACCATATATGATAAGAACACCAATTAAGAATGCCATTCTATTATGTTTTATTTGGTAATGGCGCACAATATGTCAAGTATTGCCCTGGGTTTCCAATATAATAGATCTCATGGATCTTTCCATTACCAATAGAATTGACCCAAAGGTCTTGCCAATATCCAATAGAATTGACCCGTAGGTCTGCTCAAATAAATCAAATAAATTGCTGGCCAGCCCAATGTAGTAGAATGGATTCTAGAGGTGGCTCATATGAGTTTTAGCTGCGTATATCACTTAATTCCATCTACTTTCTCATACAACCAATATTTTCAATAGAATTGCAATACCTGAACACATCAGCAAATACCATTCCTTTTTAACCAAATGAAATCAGATGCAACACATATACACAAATGTATCTCAATATCATTCCCAAATATCATTTCCAATAGCATTCTGATAACTCAGATATTGAGTCCAGCATATGATCATCAATACTTCAATGCATATAAAAAATGAATTAACCAATTGCACATAATCAGATCATATTTATTCACGAATATCACATAATCAGATAACCAATACCAATATTTCCACACGTCTCATATCAACTCATAGCAATACCAATATATCACATAAAGCATGTAATGAGTTCAGTCACAAGAAAAAACAAGTTGGAGTCCCCTAGTTGATATCTGGAGCCTTGCCATAACCCTTCTCACCTATTACACAAGTTAACACAATTACCTTTCAATACAGAATGCATATGTACCCATATATACATACAATGCTCGAATGATGTGTGTTCCAATGTCGATACTGCTAAAATATACCTATACATGCAATTTGATATGAATTATATACTCTCATATGTTTTAGACCATTCTTATAGGTGTCTGATATTTAACGACAATTGACGAAATGCAAATTAAGCTTATTTACACGATATGGCCAGTTTGCATTTTCCTCTCCCGTCAACAATCAAACGAACTCATTTTATTCTCAAACTTATACTACATATAAAAAACATATAAGGGTTCATTTGTACCAAAAATCAGACTCTACGTCGTTCAAATGAAGTCTGCGTACTATATCGAACTACTGTTTCTGCCATAATAGACCTTTTTACGCTAATTCATATCCACAGTACGTTATAATAATACGTAGCATCTGAAACTTTACAGATACATACTAGACACATAAATAAACAAATTTTATGCTTTATATCTCGAATATTTCCATCTGTAAATGCCTTAAAATAGGGTCACGATACAGACTAAAATCTAGGCACAATCAGACCCATATTTTAGTTCATAGGTGTTGTATGCTCAGTTCGTGTTCCAATCACAATCAGACCTCTAAATTCATTCTCTAATGCATATTAAACGTGTATGAATGAAGAGAAACACTTACTTTACTCCTATGATGCAGTAGATGCAAATACTCAGAAATCAATATGCTAAGCCAAAGTGTTTTCCCCCACTTTCCTATGCCTTTTCTCACTTTTTTCTCTCAATTTCAGTGTTCTAAGAATGAACCAAATGAGAGCTACTTGCCTTACAACAGCCCTTATATACCCTAAGCATGAGGTGACACCTGTTTAGGTGGTCCAATTAAAAACCACCATGTTTCTTCTTCCTAATATATGTTTTCCTTATGCTCTTGACACCTATCACTCTAAAAAACTATAGATTATGCATGGTCATCCACCTAAGAATATTTACACAACCACCCCTATAAACTTAGAAAATCACCCTTTTAGACCTCTTCTTTAATAACTTCACTTTTGAACCCTTTATTACTCTCGTAACCCTCTCTAAAATATTATAAAATCATATATAACATGTATCAATAATATATACAATAACAATTAAATGCGCAACTATGCACGTTATATGCGATGCATGCTTGTATGTATGAAATTTGGGTCATGGGTGTGACAATACCATTGCAACAGAAGTTAAAAGCTTGCTCAATTTGAATGGAATGGCAATTGTTCTTGTTTGAAGAGTATCCCAAATAAGAAGCAATGACTTGTGACGCAATTTAATTTTTTGGAGATAGTTAATTAGGAAATTTGCAAACTTATTGCACCAAAAAATGTCAGAAAAGACCCAATTCTTTCCCAAGTAAATTAAGAACCTCTTGCACCCATCTTAATTAAACCATAGTTTTGACGACAATGATAAAATTCACTGTTTAGAGGAGATTGACAGGTTGCTCTCCACCTTTATACTATTTTCGCAGCATATAATCGAAATCTCTCCCAATACTCCCAGACCTATTAACGTCAAAAGCCACTTCAATAAGCAAAGCCTAGAGGTCCCTTCTTAATACAGGATTTAGACTCCCATATAAATTAGTAAGCCACCCACAAAAACTATCTATTTAAATATTCAAATGAATAATTTGTTTTCGTTTTTGTTTTTATTTTTGTTTATGTTTTTTGTTTTTTTTACAATGAATCATTTGTTTTTTGTTGGATAGAACTGAAATAATAATGTTTGGGTTATAGCATGTTAGTTTTGTGCCCTTGTCCAAACATGTATACATTGTCATTTGGTTTATTTAATAAAGAGACATTTTATTTCAATGAAATATTATTTGTTTTGTGAAGATAAAACTCTATGAATAGTCGATTCTTCCTTGTGCCATCAAGTGCTTGCCTTGAAAGTAAAACCATAAGGATAAAAGGAATATTATTCTAAATGTTCCTAATCGATCATTATCATGGGAATGATAATGAATTAAGATTAGTATGTTGCTAAGTAGATAATCACATTTGTACTGATTATGGATATAAGATATCAACTTAGAGCATAGATACATGTTGGGGAACATGCATTGGACTAGCCAGCTATGAAAGCTCTTCATTGATCATTGTCACAAAGAAGCTTTCACGCAGTGGTGATGTTTAAGTCCGCTAACTAAAACCCACTATCGATTCCTACATGAGGAATCACATGTTTTAACTTAGTCAAACGTCATCAGTAAGAGGGTGATGATAAAGGCTATGATTGGATATGTCATCAATAATTTAGAAGAGTGATAGTGAGAGTGATGGATTTGTTCCTCTTATGAAGACTGATATATCTTGGCCACTTGATGAGTAGGATTGATGGAAAAAAGACTAAGCATCAGACTACGAAAGGTTAAGTCAGATCACCGACATCCACTCGATTTTGGGTTCCCATAATTGTTGGAATTAGCAGCTCAAATATGACATTCATATACATTCACGGCAACGGATATAACAAAAATTTTATGCCTTGAATTCCCCCAAGGACCCATGCATATCAACATATATAATTAAGCTTGGATGATTCTCGATCGATCGGTTGTATGAAATGTTGGTGTAGCTCACAGCACCAAGAACCCTAATCACCTTGTGGAATCACGTTGAATGTGGCTAGAGATATCCACATGAACGAACTTACCTTGGATTGATTGTAGTGTAATAGCACCTTCTAGAATCTCTATTATAAAGCTCACAAAATAAATTTTCTCTCTTTGAATTGTGGCACACAAATTCGGCAATGCTTTGTTCTCACCTTAAGAAAATTCGGCCAAAATATTAATCACCCATTAAAATTTTGGCCAAGCAATATATATAGGCATAGAAAACCCTATTCTATGTGTATTAGGGTTTCTTTTACTTGACCTACAAGAATAAGAACTCCTTATCACATAAGAACAAGGACTCCTAAAAAATAGGAGTGTGCTGAATTTTCTATCATTGTCATACAAGAATAAAGACTCCTAAAAATAGGAGTGGGATATATTCCAAATTTTTAAGGTTTTTTTTAATGTTATTGGGCTTTTAATTTCATGATACACTATCATTAAATAAATCACTCCCTTATTAAAACATATGAGCCGAATTTATTATGTCACACATAATAATATACCCATAATCATTTGTGATTTATGTTAAAAAATCCATTACATTAATGGACTATGTATTAAATCTTATTTAACACATAAATCATAAAACCCCTAACTATTCTTGATTAATCAAATTAATCATCTTAATAATTCAATAAACACAATACTTGATGGCATAAGAAAGAATAAACTATCGATGGAGTTTTATCTTCATAAAACATGTTATATTTCATAGAAATGAAATGCCTCTTTACTAAATAATTGAATGACAATGCACATTAATTGTTGGACTAGGACACAATTCTAACAATAATGTATTGCTAGATACCACTTATGGACTTTGGACCCAAAGTTTTGGGACAAATGCCCATTGCCAAATTCAAGTGGGTCTATTGGGTCATACACAAGAACAAACTGGATTGGTTACAAATCTTCTCTCTTTTGTGGTTGAATTATTAAGATAATTAATAAAGGGTGATAATGCTTGCAATTTGTGCTAAATTACTATGCAAATTCAGCATACATCAAAGGTCCTTATATTCTTAGGAAAATGGTGGATGGAATTCAAAAGGATGGAGTGTTTCAACAACAAGGCTATGGATATTCTCTTTTGTGCATTAAGCCAAACCCAATTCAACAAGGTCCAGCAATGCAAAACTACCCATGACATATGGAGGACTTTGGAAATCACTTATGAATGAGCATCCCAAGTGAAGAAGAATACAAGTTTAGTCTTCGTTCACAAGTATGAACTTTTCAAGATGAATGAAGGTGAATAAATGTTTGATGGATTCAATGATGTTGCGAATGGATTCAAGGCACTTGGGAAAATCTACACAAATTATCAATTGGTGAAAAATATATTGAGACCCCTTATGAGTTATCAAAAAGTAGGAAGCCCATCATAGCATACTTTCATACATTTGGTTACAAGTGCTTCATTGACAAAAATCGAAAAGAATCCTTAAGAACATTTGATACTAAATCTGATGTGGGCAATTCCATTGGATATTCATCCTCTAGTAAAGCGTTTAGAGTCTATAATAAAAAGCTAGAAAAGATTGAGAAATACATTTTGTAATTCGTCACTAGTAATATGACATTCATAAGAACATAACGCAATAGAAATAACTAAAATTTAATCTAGAATTCTACTACGGATCCATGCAGATCAACATACACGAATAGGATTAGTGTTTCTACCTTAGATCCAAAACTTGAATGTATGGCTGAATGGAGTGTTGATGTTGCTTTTAGTATTTAAAATAGAATCTTCTTTCCTCACATTGCCTTTGTGCAAATGTGTCTAAAGGTATCCACACAAATGAGCTGACTTGAATTGGTAGAGTATACTAGCACTTAGAATCTCTATTCTATTTTCTCACAATTAATTTTTTCCCTCTCTTGTTTGTGGCACTCACAACTTCAGAAAAGGAATGCCTTGATAGCAAGATATGCTTCTTATTTGTACGCATATGGAAAACCCTAATGGGTGCACTAGGCCGAATCTCCCTTCCTTGTCCCACAAACAAATGACTCCTAATTAGTCATAAACTCCTAATTTGTGCTGAATTTCCTAGTCATCTTTACACTAGTTTTTTTTTATTTTTCTTGTCACACAAGAATAAAGATTCCTATAAAATAGGAAGTGTGCCAAATTTGTAATGGATTCATTAATGGTCATTGGGCTTTTAATTACATAACACATTATCATTAAATAAATCACTCTACTATTAACACATGAGCCGAATTATGTCACACATAATAATATACTCAAACCATGATTAAATATGCTAATAAGTAATTTATATTAAAAGCCCATTCTATTGATGGATAATGTCTTATATCATATTTAAGACATAAACTATTAAAACCCTAAATTATTAGTGATCAATCAAATTAATCATCCTAATAACTCAACTACCACAAGAGACAATATTTGCAATCCAATCCAATTCATTATAGTGTGTGACCCAATTGGCCCACTCAAAATTTGCAAAGATTCTTGTCCAAAAACTTGGGCCCATTGTCTATAAGCAGTGTATGGTAATACATTATGGCAATACAAAATTAGGTGGAGTCGGTGATCCGACTTAACCTTTCATAGATTGATATTTAGTCATTTTGTCTCACAATGTTTGGATTAAGCATAGGGCATGGTTACATGTCAAACTTATATTGCTTAATATGTTATTTGATCCCAATTAGATTGACATAACAAATAACATTGGTAACCATTTTATGAATTCATGTGAGTATGCATACATTCCATCAATCATACTCATCAAGTGACCTAGAGATATCACTCTTCATAAAAGGAACAAATTCATCACTTTCACTATTACTCCTCTACAAGATTCATGACATATCTTATCATACCCTTGATTTTTACCCTATAACGGATGATGTTTGACTAAGTTAAAACACGTGATTACTCATGTAGGAGTCATAGTGAGTTTCAGTCAAAGGACTCAAATATCACCCTACATGAAAGCTACTTGTAACATCAATCCATGAAGTGCTTTCATAGCGGGACAATCTGATACATGTTCCCTAATATGTATCTGTGTTCTAAATCATATGTTATATCCATAATCTGTAAAACATAATTATCCACTTAGCAACAAACTAAGCTTAATTCATTAACATTCCTATGACAAGAATTGATTATGGACATTTAGAATAGTATTCATTTTTAACTTATGGTTTACTATCAATTCATACTTTATGACCTAAGGAAGAATAAACTATTCATGGAAGATTTCATCTTTACAAAACATATTATTTCATAGATATGAAATGAAATTCCTCTTTATTAGATAAATCAAATGACAATGTGCATGAATGATTGGACTAGGGAACAAAAATAACAATACATACATGTCATATTTGATGAGACAAACTATTTTGTGCCAAGATTTGATGATGTGAGAATAGGTATTCGAGAAAAACTTGATGAGCTCAACATTAGCAACAAAGATGGTGCATCATCAAGTGAAAACCCCTCATAAGATGACCCAAAAGATGAAAGTATGAAAGAACTTCCAAATTAGTGAAAATACCAAGCATCATCCAAAGGAGCTCATCACAGGTGGTACCTCAAAAAGGGGTAACTACTGGTTCTTCTTTACATCATATTTCAAATTGTGTATTTATCTCTCAAATAGTTCCCAATAACATTAATAGGGCTTTGAATGATGAATATTTGGTTTGTGTCATAAAAGTCAAATTGAATCAATTGGAGACAAATGATCTGTGGGACTTAGTCGTTAGACCCGATGATTGCAACATCATTGGTATTAAGTGGACCCATAGGAACAAGGAAGAGGAGTTTGGTAACACTGTTACAAACAAATCTAGAATTGTTTCTCAAGGATTCACTTAAGAAGAAGGGATTAATTTTGAAGAATCATTTGCACCAGTAGCTATATTAGAAGCTACTAGCATTATGTGTAAATATGCATGTTTTAAGGATTTCAATTTTTAAATGGTTTTGTCACGACCATGACCAAAATTGCATATACATAAGCATGCATTGCATACGATATAGGTACGATATGTGCATTTATCTAACATTGCATATGCCGCATTCCCATTTGTCGATATGGTTTGAGAATATTTTAGAAAAGTTTACGAGAGTGAAAAAGGGTTTATCGATAGGATAATTAGGGTTCAAAAGTCAGATAATTATGAAAGAGAGGTAAATCGGTGATTTCATAATTACATCTAGATAAATGTATAAATAAGTGTATTACCTTAACTTGAAAATTCTATAGTTTTAGGCCTGCTTAGGTGTCAAAAACATAAGAAAATGCGTTGATAGGAAGAAGAAAAGTAGAAGCTTTTGAATGAACTTCCCAAGCACCTCGCCACCTCGTGGTTAAGATAAACATAATAAAAACATAAATTAAACAATTAGAGCACATTTGCTTCATCCTCAGGTCTTATAATAAGTGAAAACAAAAGGAAAAAGGGACATAAAAGAGGATAAAAATAGATTTGCTTAGAAAATTTGATCGAAAAGCTAGAACACCTCAATTCCATGTCTTTTGCATCCTAATAATGAAGTAAAGTATTTTTCTTCATTTTATCTGTTTGATATTCATTATAATGTGTATTTATAGGTTAGAAGGTTGAATGAATGGATTGGAGCTCGAATTAAGAATAAACTCATATGAATTAGGATATGGGTCTGTTTATATCTAGATTTCAGTCTGTATCGTAACCTTGTTTTGAGGCATTCATAGATGGAAGTAGTAAAAATATAAAACATGAAAGTTGTTTATTTATATGTCTATTATATTTCTGTAAATTTATATAGGGTACGTATAAGTATAACAGACACTAGATATGTATAAGTGTAAACAGTTCCAATATGGTAGAAATTGTAGTTCAATATTGTGCGAAGGCCTCCTTTGAATGTCGTAGAGTCTAATTTTTTGTATAATTGAACCTTTATATATTTTTTATATTTGGTTTAAATTTAAGAATATAATGATTTATTTTGGTTGTCGACGAGAGAGTGTAACACAAACTGACCAGAATGCGTAAATATGCTTCATTTCTATTTTGTCAACTGTCGTAGAATATTAGACACCTAAAAGAGTGGTCTAAAAGATATGAGAATTTCATGATTCATACCAAATTCCTTGTACACATACATATTAGGAGTGTCGATATTGAAACACGCATCATTTGAGCGTCACATGCATATATTGGTACATTCTCATTATGTATTGAAAGAAAATTATGTGATTATATGTATTATTAATATTGGTTATTGCTTATGATCTGATACATGGAATTATTAATATTGGTGAATTCCTATTCAATAGGCACTTGAATATTGAAGATGATATGTTGGACACAATATATGTGTTTTTTAGCATTGTTATTTAGCTATATTGTCTTTGCGTGCTTCATCTGATTTCATATGGCTTAAAAGGAATGGTATGGCCAATGCATTCAACCATATGCAATTCTATTGGAAATATTGGTTATATGAGAAGGTAGATGCAACCATGTTCTATGGGGGGTAAAACTCATAGGAGCTACCTCTAGAATCCATTCTATTATATTGGGTTGGCCAACAATTCATTTGAACAGACCTACGGGTCAATTCTATCAAATGTTGGCAAGACCATCAGATCAATTCTATTGTTATTAGAAAGATCATTGAGATTTGTTATATTGGAACCCCAAGGCAATACCTAGCATATTGGGCCATTACCAAATGGAACAGACTTGCATTACATACTTATTGGATCTGAATTATTTGTTATCTATTGGATTGCTTGTTTATATTGTACCTTCATATAATTTTTAATATGTGTCGGGTTCCTTATTGAGTTGTGACTCATATAAATCACAAAAGTTTTCTCGAGTACTAGCGGGTTAGCTTTTAAGACTATTTTCAGGCTTGTGTATATAGCAATGCAACAGAGGTAGGAATGTTGCAATCACTCTCTCTCTCCTTGCCACTTTTGCATATAGTGTTTGAAGGTGAGATCTTCATGGCTTATCATGCATTGTACCTTTGTTTATCACACATTGCTTGTGTTATACGATACGTACTTTATTCTTACAAGTTTTCTTGGTTTTATTTATGAACATGTTGACGCGACTCTTATGCTAGTTTTGTTGGAATTCGCGGCTAAAATATGACATTCATATACATACATGGCAGCGGATAAAACAAAAATTTAATGCCTTGAATTCCCCCAAGGACCCATGCATATCAATATATATAATTAAGTTTGGAAGACTTACCTTTCACCAAGGCACGATCGATCGGATGTATGAAAAACGTTGGTGTAGCTTGTTGCACCAAAACCCGAATCACCTTTGAGGAATCACGTTGCTTTTGCGCGAACGTGGCTACAGGTATCCACACGAACG
>CAODLS010974097.1:0-10296 GCA_948243855.1 Flueggea neowawraea | reverse complement strand
ATGCCCATATGGAAAATAAGATAAAAGAAGGAAAAAGAGAAGTATTCTTACCTTAGATGCCCAAAAACTTGATCACATGGCTATTGGATGACGTTGGAACGTTCTTGAGGGTTGTGGGAGGTAATGGAGTGTTGTGTGTTCTTGTTTCAAGGCTAAAGGGTCATATTTATAGGGTTTGGAGGCGGCCAACCCTAGGGAAATAAGCCAAAAAGGCCTTTAATGGATTACACAATCAAAATACTTAAGACACGAGTGGAGGCTTGCATTACACAGTCACGAATTTGTGACCGTGTAACAGACTGCTTAAGATACGTCCATTGGACATGGCAGTGTTCATGGCTGTGTCTTACGGACCACGACCATGTCTTGAAAGACACGATTCTTGCATTCCTCAAGCCTCCAGACGCATTTCCCAATCACTATGAGGGTCCAAACATCAAGAAATATAATTTATCATGACCAAAAACCTTCCAATTAATAAAAGAAACTCCAATTTATAATCAAAACATCAAATCAAACCCCAAAATCATTCACACTCATCATCCAAACTTATGTCTCAGAAATCAACAACAACTCATAATCAATGGCAAACCAAACCAAAACCCAAGCTTACACATGCCAAATGTGTGAGATGTTACATACTCCCCCCCTAAAAGAAATTTGTCCTTGAATTTCCACGAAACATAAGGTAAGGATCAATAAACATATGAAAGATACCTTTATTTAAAATCTAACAATGCATTCATAACACACTAACTCATATGAATCCCAAAGATGCATAAAATGTAGAATGCTCATACTTAATATGCATATGTTGAAACTGAAACTGAACTGAAGGTACAGACCTATACGTCGACTGAATCAAACAAATTTGAATATTTATGCGTATCTCATCCTCGGCCTCCCAAGTGGCCTCCTCATTAGAGTGGTGCCTCTAGATCACATTCACTAAGGCGATCTCCTTGTTCCTGAGTCTATTGACTTGACGGTCAACAATCCTGATAGGAACCTCCTCATATGATAGATTGGGCCCAATCTCAACTGACTGTGGTGACAACACATGCGACGGATTTGAGACATACTTCCTCAGAAGTGAAATGTGGAATACAAGAAACTAAGGTAGTAGCCCTAAATCATATGCCATGGCTCCAACACGTCTGATAATCTCAAATGGACCAATGTATCTCGGGCTCAACTTGTCTTTTTCCCGAATCTCATAACACCCTTCATTGGTGATACTTTGAGAAATACATGATTTCCAATCTCAAACTCTAAATGTTTATGCTTCGGATTATCGTAACTCTTCTGGAGACTGTGAGCAGTCTGAATCCATCGCTAAATTAGTCTGACCTTGTCAGCAGTCTCCAAAATAATATCCAGCCCCAAAAGCTCTCTCTCACCGGCCTCAACCCAACATAGAGGAGATCTACACTTTCTACCATATAAAGCCTCATAAGGCGTCATCCCGGTACTCGAATGATACAAGTTATTATATGCTAACTTAACCAATGGAAAGTGAGAATCCCAACTCCCACCAAAATCCACAGTGCATGCTCTCAACATATCCTTCACATTTTGAATCGTACGTTTGGACTGCCTATCGGTCTACAAATGAAAAGTCGTGCTGAAATCCAATCAAGTACCCAACTCCTCTTGCAGTTTTTGCCAAAACTACAATGTAAACTGAGGTCCTCTGTCAGATACTATGGACACCGATATGCCATGCAGACGTACAATCTGATTGACATACAACTTTGCTGATCGTGTCGCTCGATAAGTCGTCATGTATGTTGACTTGGTCAATTGATCTACAATCACCTAGATGGAGTTATACCCAAAAGACGTCCTCAGTAACCCGACTACAAAATCCATCGTGATGCAGTCCCATTTCCACTCTGGAAGAGGCATCTGCTACAACAAACCAGAAGGATGTTGGTGTTCAAACTTAACCTGCTGACAGGTCAAACACCGATTGACAAACTCAGTTATGTCTTTCTTCATCCCTATCTACTAATAGGATCTCGAAGGTCCCAATACATCTTAATGTATCCCAGGTATACAAAATATGTGGAGTTGTGACCCTCGGTCATAATCTCCTCACATAAGCCACTGAAAGTTGGTACACATAACCTCAATCAAAACCGTAGAACTCTAGAATCATCAACATTAAATCCAGGCACCTTAGATGATCTAAATTTCTCAATCAAACTTTGAATCTCGGAATCCTCCTTCTGAGACTCTCGGATCCGATCTAACAATATAGGTCTCACCTCAATATAACCAAGTAATGCACTAGAATCATCAAACTGCAACTCAACTCCATTCTCCATCAATCTCTACCACTCCAAAATTGTTGGTCATCTCTCAACTGTGATGTGAGCCAAACTCCCCATCTACTTCCTACTTAGAGCATCGACGACCAAATTAGCCTTACTAGGATGATAGGATATGGTGTAATCATAATCCTTTAGCAACTCTAACCAACACCTCTGCCTTAAGTTCAAATTTCGTTGCCCAAAAATGTACTTCAAGCTTTTATGATCAGTGGAGACCACGAAGGTCTCACTATATAAATAGTGCTTCTAGATCTTGAGAGCGAACATAATTGTGGCTAACTCTAGGTCATGTGTCTGATAGTTCTGATCATGCCTCTTAAGTTGTCTCGAGGCATAAATAATCACATTGTTATGCTGCATCAACACACAACCTAATCCTACTCTGGATGCATCGCAATATACCTCAAAGCCTCTAAAACCCGATGATAGTGCCAACATCGGTGCACTAGTCAAACATTCTTTCAAATTTTGGAAACTCTCATCACACATGTCAGACCATACAAACTTAACTCATTTTTGCGTCAACCGATTCATAGGGGCTGCAATCCTAAAAAAATCCTGGATGAACCTCATATAGTACCCGACCATCCTAAAAAAATTCTGAATCTCTGTAACGATCTTAGGCCTCTCCCAATGGAGTACTGCCTCTACCTTCTTCTGATCTACCATAATCCCAGACTTGGACACCACGTGTTCTAGAAATTCCACCTGATCAAGCCAAAACTCACACTTTGAAAACTTTGCATACAACTAATGGTCACTTAAAGTCTGCAAAACTAACCTCAAATGGTCATTGGGTTCCTCCCTACACCAAGATGTCATCGATAAATACAATAACAAACCAATCCAAGTATGGTCTAAACACCCTATTCATCAAATCCATAAATGCCACTAGTGAGTCGGTCAAACCAAACGACATTACTGGGAACTCATAATAAATAGTCCAGAAAGCTGTCGTAGGAATATCCTCACCTCTGATCCTCAACTGATGATATCTCGACCTCAAATCGATCTTAGAGAACCACTATACACCCTACAACTGGTCAAATAGATCATCTATCCTCGGAAGTAGATATTGGTTCTTCACTATTACCTTATTCAGCTGATGGTAATCAATACACATACAAAGGCTCCTATCATTCTTCTTTACAAATAATACCGAAGCACCCCAAGGTGAGATGCTCGGTCGAATAAAACCATTAATGAGCAACTCTCTCAATTGAGTCTCCAACTCTTCAACTCTGCTGGTGCTATCAGATATGGTGGGATCGATATCGAATTGACATGACAGCCAACAGCACCATGATCTCGAACTCAATCTCACACTCAGGAAAAAATCCCAGTAACTCTTCGGGAAACATGTCAGAAAACTCTCGTACGACTGTTATGTCCTCCATTATCAACTAGGTTCCTTAAGTCTCAGTGAGCACAAAAGCCAAATACAACTTTGAGGTCCTCTGTCCGACATGATAAAGATTGGCATACCATCCAAAAATACAATCCTGTCAACATATAACTTCGCTAGGCGTGCCACTCCATATGTAGTCTTAACAAGGAGAAAATGTGCTGACTTGGTCAATTGATCGACTATAACACAGATGGAGTCATACCCAGAAGATGTCCTCGGCCGTCTCGCTACAAAATTTATAGTGATGTGATCCCATTTCCACTCTAGGAGGGGCATCTGCTGCAATAATCCAGAAGAACGTTGGTGCTCAAACTTAACCTGCTGACAAGTCAAACACCGACTAACAAACTTAGTGATGTCCTTCTTCATCCCTGGCCACCAATAAGACTTTTCAAGATTTTGATACATTTTAATGTACCCTGGATGAACAAAATATGCAAACTTGTGACCCTCGGTCATAATCTCCTCGCATAAACTACTAGAAGATGGTATGCACAACCTCAGTCCAAACCAAAGGACTCTAGATTCATCAACACTAAATCCAAGTACACAAGAAGACTTAACTTTCTCGATCAAACTCTGAATCTCAAAATCCTCCTTTTAAGACTCTCAAATCCGAGTCATAAGAGCATCAATCCTCGAGAAATCGTGGATAAACCTCCTATAATATCTGGCTAAACTAAGGAAACTTCGAATCTCTATAGGGGTCTTAAGCCTCTCCCAAGAGAGAATTGCGTCCACTTTCTTAGGATCCACCATAATGCCTTCTCTCGACATTACGTGTCCTAAGAATGTCACTTGTTCAAGTCAAAACTTGCACTTCGAGAACTTAGCATAAAGCTGATGTTCTCGCAAAGCTTGTAGCATTAACCTCAAGTGGTCCTTATGCTCTTCCCTACTCCTCAAGTAGATCAGAATGTCGCCAATGAAAATAATTATGAACCGATCCAAATACTGTCTAAACACTATATTCATTAAATCCATGAATGCCACTAGCGCGTTCGTCAATCCAAACGACATCACCAAGAATTTGTAGTGACCATATCTAGTTCGAAATGCTATCTTTGGAATATCATCACCTCTGATCCTCAACTAATGATATCATGACCTCAAGTCGATCTTAGAAAACCATTACGCACCCTGCAACTGATGTAACAGATCATCTATCCTCAAAAGTGGATATCGGTTCTTCATCGTTACCTTGTTAAGCTGTCGGTAGTCGATGCACATCCTTTTTCTTTACAAACAACACCGGAGTGCCCCAAGGGAAAATGCTCGGCCAAACAAATCCCTTCTCTCGCAACTCCCTCAGCTAAGTCTCTAATTCCTTCGGCTCTGTTGGCGCTATCCGATACGGTGGAATCGATATCAAATCGATACCAGGATGTACCTCTATAGCAAACACAATCTCACGATCAGGCAGAATTTTTGGCAACTCCTCTGAAAACACATGGAAAAACTCCCAAACCACTGGTATGTCTTCTACTCTCAACTTTGATCCTTCGGACTCAGTCAGAACAAAAGCCAAATGCACCTCACATCCTCAGTGAATCATCTTCTCTGCTCTAACAGCTGACACATATCCCCATACAACACTGTCTTGCTCACCTTGATAATAGAACTCAGACTGACCATGTAGCATGCCAATCTGAAAGCCAATCCATACCCAGAATGACATCAAACTCTCCCACGTCTAATAAGATGAGGTCAACTACCAACTCATGCCCATCAATGGCAATGATGCAGTCTCAAAACCCGAAATCAGTTAACATCTTGCTACCTAAGGGTGATGAAACCTTTAACAACTTGACCGACTGACGCAACACTAACCCCGCATGCTCAATAAAATATGGAGTGATGAACTCAAAGCAATCCTATCAGTTTGATGTTTCCCCAACCTCCCAACATATCAATCAACCGATCAGTTTGGGTCGAGTTCGATGTAGGCAGGTTGCTCAGGTCAACAAGATTTTGCTCTCCCTTACGTTAAGTTGCGCAATAGTAAACTTATAGCCTGCAAAAATCTATGGCCAAGTCTAAATGGAACGGAATTTTATTTTAAAAACTATGGTCTACAAATTTTGTTAAATTACAAAGTCACTAAAATACAGAAATTATGCATAGTCGGTCTCAAAACCAAGAGAAGAAGAGCATATGTCTCCTCTCTTAGGAAAAATAAAGATAAGAGAGCAAACAATTGATGTGGTATGTATACAGTTTGCAAAGCTAAATGCCAAAGCCAAGTTTTAAAACTCAGCAATAGCTAGCAAAGTCCATTAGTGATATGATAGGAAAAACATTTGAAATAGGCAACAGGTCATCCATTCCACCTCCATTTGAGTATATCAATACCTTCCCCTATTTTTTTTTTTCAAGCGTTGCTTATTTTTTTCACTAGAGCTCTAACTTATTTCTGAGTGACTAGAGCATCAAAGTGGACAAGGGGGGAGCAATCCTCGTCTCTTTCACGTGCTAGGTTACCGACAGACCTTGAATTGAGAGCGAAAGATATTAGAATTGAGAATTCCATAGCCTGAGCTAAGAAATTGTGGAGACCAAAATAAAGGAGCATATACATAGATCTTAGGATTTTATAGTATAGAGCCTACAAGCCAAACCTTTGAAGATCGTAGGGCTTAAATCACATTCTCCCTATTAAAAATATTATTGATGCAATATTGGATTCTATTTAAAAAGTCGCAAATGGTGAATTTAAACAAAAATTGTTACTTGTAACTAACTAAACCATATATTTCTTAAGATTTTCATAAAAGAGGGACTAATTCTGGATGAAATAGAAGCCACAAAATTAAATAAGTAATTTCGTCATTTGCCATGTAAAGAAAACATAACAATTACTTATATTTTAATTACTCCTTTCACAATCCTTTAACAGGGAAAGCCTCAACTGGAAACTTTTCCACATGCAATCCATTGTTCAACAAATTTATCAATTCATAGTTATGCAATTAGATGAGTGCTACGTATTGAATCTTTTTCTTTAATATTCCTGCTCCGTCGAGTTTCCACATCTGACCAATGAGGTAATGAATCTAATAAATTCATAATGGAATCCTGATCAGGTTAGAAAAGTTGAGATTCCAATTGGAGAACTTTGATAGATGAAAACTTCTGGTCCACTTGCTCATTCCTTATGAGAAAACCAGCATGGTCAGAGTTAATTAATCAGGCACACAAGATTAATCCAGCTTAAGACTACATTCATTTAATCAAGCTAATTGTTAATTGATATTAGTAGACTTCTACTTATGTTTGGTGGCAAGTTGATATAAAATATCATTAAAGAATTGTAATATGGGAACATCATAACTTTGCTTGTGGCAAAAACGGCCACTTCTGATGAGGTCATGATGTTGAAACACAAATAGGAGTTCATGCAATGGGGAGTGTTGTTTAATTATCTTAAGAACTTTGCTTAGTCACTGAAAATTGAGTAATGCTAAAAAATGTATATAATATGACAAGCAAATGGAACTTTGGTACTAATTGTTAGACCAGAAATATTAGTTTACACTATATGTCTCTGTTTGGATTCTCTTTCAAATATTAACTTATGTCAAATTGGCAGGCCCGAAGCCTAGGATGTGGCGATTAGCATACGCGAAACAATAATGTGAATAGATGACGACAGCACTTACGTGGTGCGCACATAGATTTCTAAATTCTAATACCATCTTGGGGTTAATTCTAATGTTGGTCACTCAGGTTTCGGTCATTGTTCAAAACGGTAACTATACCAAACTTTTGTTCAAAATTGTCACTGTGTAATTAAAAATGTCACAAGCAAGGTCACTTTTATCGGATTTTCCATTTAGCATCATTGCAGAGATGATTAGGCTCGACAAGTCATTTAAAAAGGCCACTTCACAGTGCCATCTCTGCTATATGAAACCCAAAATTTGAACCAATTTAATCCCAATTGAATCTTGTCAAAAAAAAAAACCAACCAAATATCACCCAAAAATTAAACCAACCAAAAACCCATTGCAGAGGTAAAGCATCCTTCCTTAATTAAGCAATTTCGTCCTATTTCATTTTGTAATATAGTCTATAAAATTTTCTCAAAAGTTAAGTGCTCGTGTTAATATTGAAATGTTTACTTGATTGGTTGATTTCGTAGAGCCAATGCACATTTGTGGCAGGTAGGAAAGTTCAGGATAATATTGTGATTGCTTATGAGAGGATGCACTCTCTTGAAAAGAAGGCGAAGGGGGGATAATGATAGTATGGCTATAAAGCTTTATATGCTTAAGGCGTACGACAGAGTTGAGTGGAACTTCCTACTTGTAGTGATGGAAAGATTGGGTTTTGATCAGAATTGGAGCAGTGGATTGAACAGTTTTTCTCCACTGTTCGGCATCATATTCTTATTAATGATCAGAAGTCTTCGCCTATTGATCCAAGCGATGGCTTACGGCAAAGTGATTCCTTATCGCCAAACTTATTAATCTTGATGTCCGAAGCTCTTTCCAGATGGGTTTCTCAAAAAGTGGAGGCTAGGGAGACAAGGATTTTATACTACAAGAAGATGTCCGCCTGTTGCCCATCGTTTTTTCAAGGATGATACCATCATTTTTGGTAAGGCTACTGTGGCGGACGCATGAGTTTGGACGCAATTGCTTGGGGAAGATTGCAGAGTTTCCGGTCAGCGAGTGAATGGAGATAAGTCTAGCATTATATTTAGCCCAAACCATAGTAGAGAGGCGTGTAAACAAATCTTAGCTGAGTTGGAGTTTAAAGCAATGGCTGAAGATGATGTTTACTTACGGCTTCTGACTACATGGGGTAGAACCAAGAAAGAGGCAACGCAATTTACTATTGTTAGGGTGAAGTCTCGTACTCAGCATTGGTGTGGGAAGCTTTTAAGCCTGGAAGGCCTTGAGGTGATGGTGAAGGCAGCGGTTCAAGCATTGCCTACATATGCTATGTTGGTGTTTCGGATACCTAATTCAGCTCTGTCTCACCCACCATAGATGGGTGGAGTGAACTATGTTTCTGATTTGTTGTCATCTAATGGGACTAACCGGGATTGTGTTATGGAGCAACCTGCCGACCAGACTCAACATGGTCATGTCGAAGAGCTTCTAGACGAGGATCACTTTCAGCGTGGGCATGTGAAAGAGGATTTTCGGCCAAAGCTTAAAGAAAAGGATCAAGTGAAAGACCAGTGTGCTTCTAGCCCAATTAGCATGCCTCCAGGGCCTATAATAAGGTCTTGATCAAAGAAGTTTCAACAAACATTGATCCATTATCTACAAGGCTTGGTGAATTCGTTGGGAGATGGCTTGCAAAGCCACAATTTTGGGACAAAGGCGGCTCAAGTCAAATACAATTTAATTCAAATCCAAATTACTGATGGGATTAATTAGGTGTGATTTAAGGGCTGGCCGAATTTGTCCATTGTCATAAATTATTTTCTTATTTTTATGTGTTTAATTTTATGACAAGTAGCATATAATTAGGAATCCTAGTTTTATGGTAATTAGTTATTATTTAGGAGTCATAATCTATCAAGGACAGCTATTGTGAGGCTATTTAAAACATTCTTAGCCGAATTTGTCAGGAAACTTTTTGATGAAATTTAAACCTAAAAGCCGAGATTGCTTTTGTCTTTGTATTCTTGCGTAGAATACATGTCTTTAAGGAACATTCAAGGAGTTTGATCACCTTCTTGTGGAGTGTTTCGAAATTGAAATTCAGAAATGAGTTTTTTTATTCTAATTCTTTGATCATTTACCGAAGTAATCTGATTTCTAACCATCTTTAGAGGTTGAAACTGAATTGTTGTTGGGGGTTTTCACGTTAATGTGTTGGGGTCCAAATACACAAGGGGTTGTCAAGCTTATTCGTGGAGGTTCTTGTATCAGATTAGTGAATAAATTACGAGGTTTGTTTACACAACCTGAGTTTAATGAGATTGGGAAGGTCAAAATTTGGAGGAATTGTCCACCACTGGTAGAACGACTGGTAGTGGTGCATTCCGATGCAAGCGAGGTCGCAAGTTCGAATCCGAGCAATGCCTCTTTCCAAAAATTGGACTTGTTTACTGTGCGATGCTAGGCCTTTCGATAAGCTTGTAATGAAGTAGGGGGCCCAACAGTGGGTTGCTGGGCTAATCCTCTCGGAATTTACCTACTCGATCGGTGTGTAGTCCGAAGGGCCGCCGGGGTGTGGGTTCCTCATCATAAAAAAAAATTTGGAGGAATCAGGAAGATAAATTAATTTGGCATTACAATTCCTGTGGTGTATACAAGGTCAAGGCAAGTTATAATTTTATTAGAAGAAGTAGGAATGCATTATTTAATAGTTTGGCTTCATCCTCTAATACGTGACAACATTCAAAAATGTGAAAGTCGATTTGGAGTCCGCGAGTTGTGGCGAAAATAAAGATTTTTTTTGTGGAGAGTGATGTCTAATAGGGTGGCCATTCAATTTAATTTCCATCGAAGAGGAATTGTTGCGTCTGGTATTTGTAAAATTTATGGAGATGGAGAGGAGACGATGGAACATCTATTGTTGTCCCCATGCTGT
>CAODLS010974082.1:0-12833 GCA_948243855.1 Flueggea neowawraea | reverse complement strand
TTAATTTTTTTAGTCAAATTCTCTTAATCATATTACATATTATGATTTAACCAATTAAAGCATAAACATATAAAACATATAATACATAATTTGGCATGAATCAAAACACTTTAAACATAAACAAAATATGTGAAACACATTTGGCATTGCACATGAACAATTAAAACACATCTTTTAATTGAAATATGTATTTGGCAATGAATAGAACACCATTAACACATTCGATTTTAAACTAAAAACCCAAACCAGTTATGAATCTTCTTATGAAAATCATAAAAATAATCCATTATGCCAAGCAATTCGGTTTTGTCCATAAAATTCAGATTCGTTTTAAACAATTTAAAACATGCAAAGATGAGATTTTTAGCATGGCAAACTGGTTTAATCAATTAGATTAAGCATACAAGTGTCTCTGATACCACTGTTAGACTTTTTATGTGATTAATAAAGATCATATACAGCGGAAAAACACAGACTTTCACAAAAAAAAAGCCAAGATCCATGTATGTTAAAATAATTGATTAAAGATAGAATCTTTATATATTTGAAGACTTTCTGAATTGCTATTTCACCAAAACAAGAGCCCGGATCAATTTGATACCTTTCTCCTTTGCTTGTGTCGAAAGGAATTGACAAAGGGACTGCCAAAAGACTACTCTCATCTACTCTCACATATACACAAATATATAGGTTATGACTATGTGTGCTAGCACTAAAAAAAAACTTTCTTTTATGCCTTGTGAAATTCGGATTTTGAGAGAGAAGAAAACGGTTTTCTTTCTCCTATTCTAAATGATTGTCAAACCTTAAACCAAAAGTAAGTTAGAGAATCAAATTTCTCTTCTTTTTCTCCTTTTAGGTTATGTCTAGGAAGAAAAGAGAAAGATTAGACTGAGTGGCATCCCAAAACTCTAGCTTTATTTATGGACAACCAACTCAATCTAAAACTCCTTGACAAGTTCTACTTGAACAAGGACTCTTCTTCCCTCTTTTAAGTAATTAATTAAATCTTCTTAATCAAATACTCCATTAGGCCGAATTCATTATTCCATTGAGCCTAATAGGTGTGCTAAATTCATCTTTGGCCCATCTCATTATGGTTTAATTATTAACATAAATTAATAGCCTGACAAGAAAAACAATTTTAGTCCTAACACAGATCCTTAGTGTGTGCGATCTTGTAGGTCCATTCAATGTTGGCAATGGGCCCAAAATTAATTTAAAGCCTATATATCATAATTGGTCTCTAATAAGACATTATGATTACCCAAATTGAAATGAATGTCAATTATGAATCAACATAATCTAATTTCAACCTTATACAACCATTTCTCTCTCGATATCGTGATTAGCATTAGGCATGGAGCCGGTCACCCTTATTTATTGCTAAAATATTTTCTTGATCTATTAGTGATCGTAACTAAGTTAAACAAATGATAACCCTTATCATTTTATTTGGGTGTGGTCACACACTACTCAGTTTCACTAATCAAGTCACCGGTGATATCTTCTCTCTCCTTGAAAGGGGCAATCCCTTCCCTTCACTTCACTCATGTTCCTTAGTATGATTCGTGACATAACCAATCATGCTCATACGTATTACTCATTACGAATGGCGTTAGGCATATGTTAAAGTATACGAGGACTCACCTAAGAATCTATAGTGATTTTAGGTAGAGGGATTCAAGTATAAGCATTGCATCAGAAATACTTATAACCTTCAGCCATGTAGTGTTCTCAAGAGCGGATCGATCCAAAATACTATTCTCTAACATGTATCTATGTTCTCTGATCGATATATCATATCCTATGACCCGTAAAATATGATCATCTCACAGAGTACATATTAGTCTTGGTTTATTGCCACTCCCATGACAATAATCGACTAGGGATATTTAGAATAATATTCTTTTATGCTTCAAGATTTTACTATCTAAATCACATATTTGATAACTTAAGTAGAATCACTATTCATGAATGTTTTATCTAATTAAACATGCACAGGAATAATAAAGAGATAAAACAATACCTCAAAGTATATATATAAAATAATCTGGATACAATGTAAGGGCTTACACTAATATTGAGTGGGTGACTTATGGTGTTGAGATGTGTTACTCGAGTAAGCTTTTGCATGTTACTAGAGTGATATTAACCATGGGTTACTCGAGTAAGCCGTTCAGACTTGCTCGAGTGATATGAGGCATGTATTACTCGAGTAAGCCACTTGGTTACTCGAGTAAGTCTTGTTTCGGGATGAACATAATGAACACTTGGGAATGCATTACTCGAGTAACTATTTGTGTTACTCGAGTAAAAGGTGTGTCACTCGAGTGAGATATGC
Source organism: Flueggea neowawraea (assembly GCA_948243855.1). Taxonomy (NCBI): domain Eukaryota; kingdom Viridiplantae; phylum Streptophyta; class Magnoliopsida; order Malpighiales; family Phyllanthaceae; genus Flueggea; species Flueggea neowawraea. The sequence continues at coordinate 10,489 of CAODLS010974082.1, read as the reverse complement.
ACTCAATACGTGAAACGATGTCGTTTTGGGCAGGGGTGTATATATACCCCACCCGACTTCTTCGGCTTTGTTCCATCTTTTCTCACTCAACTCATTCCCCTTTCGTCCAAAAGTCATTTTGATTGGATCTTGTTCCTTCCTAAACGTCTCTTGAGGTAAGATTAAGTTTCTCTACCTCTCATTCTCTCATTCCCTTTCATTTTGCATGATTGTTCATTTTAGGGTTTTGAACAATTCTAGGTTCTAATTTAGAATATTTTTGTTAGAATGGGTGTTAAGGGTTGTGATTTCGGGACTTTAGGATTATATTAACACATAATGTAGGCTTGGATTCGCATAAATCGAACATGTTAGTGAATGAGTTTCAAACCCATTTGTTTTGGGTCGATTTAGGGTGTTTTTGAGTTATTTTGATGATTTTGACTCTAGATTTGAGTTCAATGGCTTGAATCGAGTCAATGTGGGTGTTGGGTATCGATTTCTATCAGCAAAATCAAGGTTTGTTGAGTTTGGGTATGATCTGGGCAGGGTCTTACTCGAGTAAGCATATGGCTTACTCGAGTAAGCAATGAACACGGTGTTACTCGAGTAAGCTCATCTGGCTTACTCGAGTAAGCTATTGTTGGTGTGACTCGAGTAACCCCTTTGGGTTACTCGAGTGAGCCTTGGTTCTGAAGGACCAAATGTGTAATTTTGCACATCTTTGTACCTCTTAGTGCTGGGGGACTATTTTGGAAATTCTAACTACTTCGAAGACTAGTTAGCAATTTCAAAGTACTTTTATGACTATTTAGGACTTAGTCAAGTCTCGGAGACTAGAATGTAATTTTATATAGGTCGAGGACCTAACTGTAATTTTGAGTAGATTCCAGATTTTGGGTCGAGAGTAATAGATTCTCTTTTGAATTAGGCTTTCAGTGACCTTAAGGGTTAGGATCTGCATATGCATATCATGCATTCAGTACTGCCACAGTACCAACATCATTTTTCTGATATCTGTTATGGATTCATCAGTTCCATCTTCCTGTTCCTGCTAGCACGATCAGCCACAAAGTGGGGCTTGACTGGATTTTCTGCTTTGGACACCAAGTAAGTGAAATGGAAGCTTCAGATACATAGGATATGTCTTCCTACTTATATAGTTTTTGTTGTCGGGAAATGACATGAAATCTGACTAATAATTATTTGGCTAATTATTAATCAGACTTATGTGGTTTGTAATAACCAACGTTTTTACTTTGCTAATATATATATATATATATATATATATATATATATATGTTTTCTGAAAATATGAAAATCTATTTTGCATGAATGTCTGTTATATTATTGTATATAATATATTCTAATATGGGACACCTAATTATGGGTTACGTAATCTTTGATATATCAATGTTCTGTAAAGGCCCTAGTTACCGGGGTAAAGGGGTGACCGTGTATCTAGCCAGATACATGATCTATTGTCTGGTGACAGAGTCCAAAATACTATTTTGTTCAGTTTGCTCTAGTCCCATATTTTGAATCTGTGTGTGTGTGTGCGTGTGTGTGTGTGTGTGTGTATATATATATATATATACTCTGATACTATCTAAATGCATGATGTCTGCTCTGAATGCGAACGTTTTGTAAAATATTTTCTGAAAGTTATTACATATGTAAGGTGTATACATATTATATCAGTATATAAGTGTGGTATCTTTTGAATGGTTTTCAAAACTGCCTTTATGAGACACGTATGAGGCAATCTTGAATGTTGTTTCCTCACTGGGCCCTAACCCCCATTGTATTTATGGCTATCTTCTTTGCCTATCTTACAGATATATTTTGACGCTCAGCATATGTTCGGCATCTCGAGATCAGTGAGGCATTCTTCGCTATTCAGTGAGTGCCCTCGTTCGGGCTCTACTTTTGTATTTTGTTATCAGAGTTCCATATTGGGTTGCTATGGGGATACTAGGCTATACTTTTGTATTTTGGATTTTGAACATACTAGAACGGTTTTATATTTATTTTGATAGTATTATATTCATACTATTTTCCTATATATCGTATTATATTAAATGAACGTTTTGATAAATGATTGTTTGGGTATAATATCTGTATCTCTGAGGCTTGTGCAAGATGAGATGGGCTTCCATAGACCGTTCACCTTATACGCCGGTCACCGGCCCGACTAGGGTCATGACATATTCTCTAACACCAACACTCAAGCAACATCTCTGAATCCCAAGGATCGAATCCGAGACGAACAAAAAACTATAGAGACCTATGTCAGAATCCGACGGGATATTACATTCCTAAGACAGCGTTCTGAACTAGATATGGTTATTATGAGTTTTTGGTGATGTCATTCGGGTTACTAATGCACCTGCAGCATTTATGGATTTGATGAACAGGGTGTTCAGACCATATAAAGATCGTTTCATCATTCTCTTCATCGATGACATTCTGATACACTCGAGGAGTAGGGAGGAGTATGAGGACCACTTGAAGTCAGTATTACAGACACTGCAAGAACATCAACTTTATGCTAAGTTCTCAAAGTACGAATTTTGGCTTGAAAAAGTGGCGTTATCAGACATGTGGTGTCGAGAGAGGGTATCATGGTTGACCCAAAGAAGGTAGTGGCATTACTCCATTGGGAGAGGCCAACGACCGCAACGGAGATTCGGAGTTTCCTTGGTTTGGACAAGTATTATAGGAGATTTATCCAAGATTTTTCGAGGATGGATGCTCCTATGACTCGGTTAACTCAAAAAGGACTTAAGTTCATTTGGTCTAAGAAATGTGAGGACAGCTTTCAGAAGTTGAAGATGCATCAATAGTGGGTCTAGGTTTTGTATTGATGCAACATGGTAAAGTAATTGCTTATGCATCGAGACAACTTAAGAGACACGAGCATAACTATCCGACACACGATTTGGAGTTAGCATCAGTAGTGTTTGCACTCAAGATCTGGAGGTATTATTTGTACGTAAGACTTTTGAGATCTTCACATATCATAAGACTCTGAAGTACATCTTCAGGCAGCGAGACCTAAATTTGAGGCAAAGACGTTGGCTAGAATTACTAAAGAATTATGACTGCACCATATCATATCATCCTGGCAAGACTAACGTGGTTGTCGATGCACTGAGTAGGAAGTCAGTGGGTAGCTTATCTCATGTCTCTATGGAGAGACGGCCTGCAGTGTTTGAGTGGCAACGTCTAATAGAGTCCGGAGTTAAGCTACAGTTTGGTGACTCAGGGGTGTTGTAAGGTCATGTCGAGGTGAGGTCTGTACTATTAGATCAGATTCGAAAGGCTCAAAAGGAGGATTATGAGATGCGGAGTTTGATTGAGAAGTTTAGTCTTCAGAAGTACCTGGATTCAGTGTTGATGACTTTGGAGTCTTTTGGTTTGGACTAAGGTTGTGTGCACCATCTTTGGGTGGGTTACGCAAGGAGATTATGTCCGAAGGTCATAGATCTACATATTTTGTGCACCCAAGATATATTAAGATGTATCGGAATCTTCGAGAGTCTTATCGATGGCCAGGGATGAAGAAGGACATCGTGAGTTCGTTAGTCGGTGTTTGACCTATCAGTAAGTTAACTTTGAGTACCAGCGCCCTTCTGGACTATTGTAGCAGATGCCTCTTCCCGAATGAAAATGAGATCACATCATTATGGATTTTGTAGTTGGCCTACCCATGACGTCTTCTGGGAATGACTCCATTTGGGTTATCGTTGATCGATTGACCAAGTCAGCACATTTCTTTCCTGTCAAGACGACACATGGAGCAGCATGCCTCCCGAAGTTTTATGTTGATAGGATTGTATGTTTGCATAGTGTGTCAATCTCTATAATGTCAAATAGAGGACATCAGTTTACTTCGCAGTTCTGGCATAAGCTGCAAGAAGAGTTGGGTACCCGACTGGATTTTAGTCAGCTTTTCATCTGCAGACTGACGGTCAGTCCAAGCGCACAATTCAAATTTTAAAGGATATTTTGAAAGTATGCGCAGTGGATTTTATTGGTAGGTGGGATTCCCATTTTCCTATTGTAGAGTTTTCATACAAATCGTACCATTCGAGGATCGAGATGGCACCATACGAGGCATTGTATAGCAGGAAGTGTAGATCTCTGTTGTGTTGGGTTGAGGCTGGCGAGAAAGAGACATTGGATCCAGATCTTATGTTGGAAACGACTGAGAAGGTTAGGTTGATCCAGCAGAGGATTCAAACTGCTCATAGTTGTCAGATGAGTTACGCTGATCCAAAGCATAAACATTTAGAGTTTGCAATTGGAGACCATGTATTTCTCAAGATATTGCCGATGAAAGGTATTATAAGATTTGGGAAGAATGACAAGTTGAGCCCGAGACACATTGGTCTATTTGAGATTATCGGCCAAGTGGGAGCCGTAGCTTATGAATTGGCATTACTGCCCCAGTTTGCTTTAGTTCATCTAGTGTTTCATATCTCACTTCTGAAGAAGTATGGCTCTGATCCGTCTTATATTTTGGCACCTCAGTCAATCGAGGTTAGGCCCGATCTATCTTATGATGAGACTTCAGTCAGGATTGTTGACCAACAGGTCAAGAAGCTTCGAAATAAGGAGGTTACTTTAGTAAAGGTGATTTGGAGTTACCACTCAGTTGAGGAGGCCACTTGGGAGGCCGAGTATGAGATACAACACTGATACCCGCACCTCTCTGATTCTGCAGATCCATAGGTTGGTTCATTTTGTCTTTGTCTTTGTCTTTGCATTCTATCTCAGTTTCTATTCATGCACTTTTAGCATTTCTGAATCTATCTCTGTCTCAGTATACTTTGTATCAGTTTCTTCATATTAGCATTCAAGTGAGTTTAAGCCTTGCTAGATTGGTGGATTTGATAATCTGTGATTTTCTGTTAGACTTGAGGTTATGGTTACTTTGGAGATTTAGGCTCAACCTTAGCTTTGATCTAATCTATTTGGAAATTCGAGGACTAATTTCTTTTGAGGGGAAAGTATGTAATACCCCGCTCATTCCTACTAGGTTTCTATAGCATTCCATCCACCTCCGATTTGATCCTTTGGTGTTCGGGGGTGTTTTTATTAATTGGTGGTGTTTGGGTGATCCAAAATTTGTCTAAGCGTTTGGTTACTCGAGTAAACAAGGATTTACTCGAGTGAGCGTGAGTGGGTGAGTTGCTGAGAGCCTTTGGATGTGATTTTACCCGAGTAAGGTGTTGTAATATCCCGCCTATTCTAACCAAAATCTAGTAGTATTCCGAGAAGAGTTGGAGTTTGGAGAGTGTTTGGATGTTGAGTCGCGTGTGTAATGCACATTTGAGATCATCTACGTGCATAGTACTGGGTACTACGCAGGCAGATGAGGCTTGATTTTGATTGTGAATGTGCTTAAGATAGTCTGTGTGCGTTGCCAAGCTTCTGGGCACGTTGATCACTATCTAGGTGTGAATCGTGAGCATGTTAATGTCTTCTATGCACACAGTAAGGGGTGGAACACACGCAGATTGTAGATCTGGGAGCGAGTGGATTCCAGATTTGTCGTCTACGCATGTTGTGTGGGATGCTACCCACGTAGAGCACATTTCTACGTATGCAGAACCCATACTGCGCACGTAGATGTGTTCCAGCAGGGCAGTTTTGCTTGAAATGCGGCGCTTCAGCCCGTAAGTCTATAAATACCCTCCACCTACCCTTTCTTCGGTCATAACTCATCTCAACCACCAGAGAACTCTCTCATTTATTACTCTCTGATCTCACTTGCTTCTCTTTGCTTCTACAACAATTTTTGAAGTAAGAAACATCCATTAATCTCCCGACTTCCTTATTTTGCTTTGTATTTAAGCATTCTAGGGCTCCAACCAAACTTTAAGTTTGGGTCAGATCTTTTCTTTTCTGATGGAATGGGAGTTAATAGGTGTTAGATTATGGTTGTTTGAAGCCTGGAGCTTGTGGATTAAGCTTTGGTTTCATGGGATTTGGTTTTTGAACCAAATGGTTTTCTCTGAAACTAGAGTTTCGGGTTTTGCTAGATTTCTTAGCAGATTTGGTGTAGTTTCTGATACATCTTATTGGATCAGAGTTAGAACTACTTGGATTTGAGTTTGGTTTGGAGAAATTGATGATTTCTCCTTATGGGTCATAAAGATCTGAATCTCTAAGTTGAGATTTTTGAGGATTTTGAGTTCATTTGTTGAACTCAAGGTTGCATTGATGTGTAGGAGGCTTATTAGAGCCAATTGGGGTGTTCGGTTCTGTTAGATACCGAGTGCATCATGATTTGGGAAGATTTGTCATTTTGTAGGATTAGATCTACATTTGCATTTGTATATCATGCATTTGGTATTATCACAGTACCATATTTTTATGTTTAAGTTGTTTGTACTTGTACAGCTACTTGTTCCTACCAGCGAGGTCAGTCACCGACTAGTGGGGCTTGACTGGTGATATTACTTGGACTTCCAGGTGACTGAATAGCAACTTCAAACACATTGACTGTGTCTCGAACTCCTATTTACTGATTTTTGATGTGTTGTGAATAATCTGAAATATGGACTAATCTGAGGATTGGTTGTGATAATAAATTGGTTATGTGATTTAATAATCAATAACTGTTTTGAAATTGATATATACATGTATTATATATATTTCTCTCTGATTTTGATGTTGGATTGCATGCTTAAGATTTTATACTATATGATAGTATGATTTGGTTTTCGATATAGAGACATATGTGCTACGAGGCATGTAGCTTTTGATATACCAATGATTTGATATAGCTCAACTACCAGGTTTGTCTATAGCTATGTTGCCCTGATTAGGCACATAATTTGATATTGATAGAGGCGGGTCCTCATCATGATTTATGGTTGGTCCACACATCTCGTGATACATGGCAGAGTTCATATCACACTTGCTTAGTCCCGTATCGCTTATATATATTTTGAATATGAAAATCCGATTTGAAATCTGAGATAATTTTATTACGCCTACGTGCATGCTAGTTGCTTTGTTTGCTCATTGGGCGTTCTGGTGTGTTATTCCTCATTGGGTTTGACCCCTATTTTATTTCTGTCTGTGGATTATTCCATCTTTCAGGTACACGAATTTTGGCTTCTGCAACTGATTCTCATCTTGCTTACCGGTGAGGTGTCCTTTGGTCAATGATGCCCTTTTGTTCGGGCTCTATATTTTGAGTATTAGAGTTTTGCACCAAGATGTTGGGTTACTGGGTTGTCATTTGGATTTTGATGTATTTGATTTGGTTTACTATTAAACTTTATTTTGGATATATAGACTGCATATAAATATTATGGTGATTTTATATAATTTCACTTTATATTCAATATGTTTTGAATTACAAATGTTATTAAATGTTTTGGGTAGTAATTTGATCTTTGAGGATTGTACGGGATGGGTCGAACTTCCATAGACAGTTCGCCTCGTACGCCTGTCATGATTCCGAAAATGAGTCGTGACAAAGGTGGTATCAGAGCGTAGATTTTGTATTGTCTGGGGTCGGTGTGAAACTTAGGTATCTTCGATCGAGTCAGTATGATTTGTTTCTTATACCCTTTGGTATTTGGCTTGGTATTGTGGCAATCACATGCATTTTGACATTGCATATGCAGTTGTTTTATGGTAGATATGGATCCACCTCGTGGGAGAGGTCGTGGTCGAGGTCGAGGCCGTGGGAGCCCTAGACGTCAGCCTGTTGAGGCTGTTGATTATTCTGTAGCCGATCAGCATGATGCGACTAGTTTGCCTGATGTCACTGCACCAGCACCTCGGCCCCATCTAGCTCCCGTTCGTCCTATGGACGCCTTCGAGCGATTCACCCAGGTTCTTATTAGGGTGGAGGCACTTTCAGCCGGTCAGGCAGCTGGAGGTCAGCCTATTTCGCCAGTTGTAGCGCCACCAGTTCCTCCATCTCTGCCAAAGACAGTTGCAGCACCAGCACCTATCGTAGTTCCAGCGGCACCTCAGTCTGATTTTGAGTCTAATCTTGCTAGATTTCTGAAACTTGCTCAGCCTAGATTTACAGGCAAGATGTGGGAGGATCCCGAGAGTTTCACTTTCACGATGGGATGATGTTTTGATGTGATGGAGCTTACAGATGACACTACGAGAGTTAGACTTACGTCATTCTTGTTGGATGATCGAGCCACTAGGTGGTGGTAAGATCAGGGATCTCACCGAGTTACTACTTGGGAGGAGTTCAAGAGTGAGCTCACATTGTATGTCCTTCCTCGGAGCAAAAAGGATAGGAAGGCAAACCAATTTACCGAGTTTCACCAGGAGCCTGGTATGACAGTAGCTGAGTATGAGGATAAGTTCCGGGAGTTGAACTGATATGCACCTGCTGAGGCCCGAGGCGAGGAGGCTTTAGCAAGGAAGTTTTTGAATAGGTTGCTACTAAAGATCATAAGATTGGTAGCGACTAAGATGTTGTCTACGGTATCGCAAATATCTGAGGTTGCGATGAGCATGGAATACCAACATGATAGACAACCGAAAGAACCCAATAAGGCAAAGACAGAGAGTTCATCTAGTAGCCAGCAAGGCTGGGGTCAGAGTGGACAAACAGAGCAGAGACAGACGTTCCTTTGGAGGTTAGGGCCAGAAGCAGGGATAGGGATCCTAGAGTGCTAGTGTAGCACAACCAGCAGGGCATGGTGAAGTACAGTTTTGGAGGCTCACGTCCACCTTGTGAGACGTGTGGGAGGAAGCACTCTGGACCTTGTGTCAGAGCGGCAGGCCTCTGTTTTCATTGTAGAAAGCCAAGACATAAAGTGGTTGAGTGTCCCGTAAAATATGGCACACTGCACAGACAGTGCAGTCAGTGGTCGGACGTTCAGGTACCGCTAGCACAAGGGCTGACAAAGGTACAGGTAGAGGCACGATAGGTTCTGAGAGCTGTAGCCAGATTGGTCAGGGTACCATCCATGGGCAGGACGGTCAGAGCAGTTCTACTATAAGAGGGCAGGCTCGAGTGTACCACTTGACTTGTCAGGAGGCAGAGACCTCCAATGCTGCAGTTACCGGTACGCTTCTTATTTTTGATACTCCTGCATATGTGTTATTTGATACTAGTGCATCTCATTCATTCATCACTCCACAGTTTGTTGAGCGTTCGAGATTAGTGTTACGTCAGTTGAACAAGTTGCTAGAGGTTTCATCACCTTTAAGCAGCAAGTTAGTGACTAATTATGGGGTTCAAAATTGTGTGATTGCATTTCATGGGCATGAGTTGGTAGACTTTATTAGATGTGGGGGAATTTGATGTCATCCTTGGTATGGATTGGCTTTCAGAATGGCTTGCTACATTGGATTGTTTTGCCAAGAGAGTATGTTTTCGACCGCCTAGTCAGACTGAGTTCTACTATCAGGGCGAGCGAGATAGTGTTATGAGGGGCTACATGTCAGCCGCTAGAGCGGAGAAGATGATACGCCGAGGTTGTGAGGCATATTTGGCTTTTGTATTGATTGAGTCGACGGGATCAGAGTTGAGAGTGGAAGAGGTACCGATAGCTCGAGAGTTTTCGGATGTGTTTCCGGAGGAGTTACCGGGACTTTCGCCTGAACGTAAGATAAAGTTCGTTATAGATGGACAGCCTGGTACCGATTCGATATCGATTCAACCGTATTGGATGGCGCCAATAGAGTTGAAAGAACTAGAGACCCAGTTGAGAGTTATTGTATAAGGGATTTGTCCGACCGAACGTCCCACCTTGGGGTGCTCCCGTGTTGTTTGTTAAGAAAAATGACGGAAGTCTTCGTATATGTATTGACTACCACCAGTTGAACAAGGTGACAGTCAATAATCGATATCCGCTTCTGAGGATAGATGATTTGTTTAACCAGCTGCAGGGAGCGCAATGATTTTTTAAGATTGACTTGGGGTCGGGATATCACCAGCAGAGGATCAGGGATGAGGATATTCCGAAGACAACATTTTGGACTAGGTATGGCCATTATGAATTCCTAGTGATATCGTTTGGCTTAACTAACGCACCAGCGGCATTTATAGATTTGATAAACAGAGTTTTCAGACCATACTTGGATCGGTTCATTAGTCTTCATTGATGACATATTGGTGTACTCGAGGAGTAAAGAAGATTATGAGAATTACTTGAGGTCAGTCTTGCAGACTTTGCGAGAGCATCAGCTGTATTCGAAGTTCTCGAAATGTGAGTTCTGGCTTCATCATGTGGCATTTTTATGACATGTGGTGTCTAAAGATGGGATAATGGTGGATCCGAAGAAAGTAGAGGTAGTACTCCATTGGGAGAGGCCCAAGACTGTGACAGAGATTCTGAGCTTCCTTGGCATGGTCGGGTACTATAGGAGATTTATCCAGGATTTTTCTAGGATCACAGCTCCTATGACACAGTTGATGCAAAAGGGAGTCAAGTTTGTTTGGTCAGATAGGTGTGAGGACAGCTTTCAAAAGTTAAATGGGAGTTTGAAGAGCGCTCCAGTGTTGGCTTTG
>CAODLS010974065.1:0-21031 GCA_948243855.1 Flueggea neowawraea | reverse complement strand
GACGTAGAAACTTAATCTTCCAAGTCTCTATTCACTTGAATGGTTTGTATTGACTCACAATATAAATAACAGAACCTTATGCTGAAATGAGTCTTGCAATTCGCACCCCACAACGTAAGGCACAATATGCAGACAGGCCATGTTATTATCTCGCCGTTGGATGAACATTTTAAAATTGTTCAGATAAATCGATGGGCTTATAGTTCGTTGGTAAAAGAGTAACTCTAATACTAAGTGGGTTTGATTTCCGGTTGAAGCAAATAAAGTGACTTATCAAAGAAAATGATTTGATAAATTAGATAAAGAAAACAAACATGGAATTCAAAGCTAAAACCAAGATTTTCGCAGGCCATTTCAGGCTAATATCCGGATTTTCCATGGAGAAATGTACTTAACATACTTACGTGGTTTTGGTCGCAGTGGGATAAACAATAAATGTAGGCACAAAAATAACACCAGTATTTTACGTGAAAACCCCCCTTATACGGGACAAACTCTGAAAAATCTCTACTATAAAAATACTGGGAATACAATGAATATACAAAAATAGTGGCACTCAGTATTTCACTTAACACTCTATTTTCCTCATTATTTTTCTCTCACACGCTCACCCTCTTAGATAGGACTTTTGGCAGCCAAAGAAAGAGATTTCGCGAGAACAAAGAATAAGAAGACGTCTAAAGCCAAATCACAGTCTAATTATCTTTTCTTTTCTTATGTTCTCTTGGGATTTTAGTTTTGAATTGATGATGTCTTTTATTATTGCTATGAAGAACTAAACCCTAAGCTAGGATTAGTGAAGGAATCTAACTACCGATTTAACAGATAAACAGTATAATAAAGTAGGTTCGTGTTACCTATCTCGATTCCTGCGGAAGCTCGACCCAACCAGCAGCGGAAGATAAAGGTCAGGATCGGTTGATATTGGTCTCGCGAGCAAACCACGGTCGGGACGACGACGAGAGTGCTCGTCTGTTTCGTAGCGTAGATGCTACGCGGATCGGGACCATCGACGAACGAAGGACGATTAGAGAAAGAGGTGCAACATGGAGGAAGAAGAACCTTTCCCTCCTTCCTTTCCTTCTCTCTCACGTTTTTGTGTGGGATGGAAGAATGAAATTCCATTCTTTCATATATATAAGCATTCATAATGGGCCTAATGAGCTCAATGAGCTTAGTACATGGCCTTATGTGCCCATCTCAATTAGACTCGTCAATTGGTCTTGGCTATCATTCCGATTCACACATTGACCGACCGAATTCGGTTCACCCGTCATGGGCGGACCACTTTTTCCAACACTAAGACAATAGTGCAGTCTTAACCATATAAAAATATGCATAACAAACTAAATGCTTCATTTTCTAAGGTAATCTAGACTTTATCTTTTCTACTCGAATAAATACACTAAATTGAGTCAAACAAGCTTTAATCATCCTTGAATTCCCGGCTACCAAACAGAATCATCATCAATAACTGAATTCTGACCGCAAAATTGAAAATTGAGCTCCTTTTTTTTTAATCAAAATTATAAACTTGTCGTACTAACAGAAATTCATCTGACAGAAATGAGAAACAATCAGAAAAGAATACCCCTCCGATCTCAGAAAATCGATATAAAGAAAGCACTTACAGTCTGAACGAGAGGGAAATTGACAAAAAGAAAACAACAAAGCACTTGCATCATACGGTGATCCTGTTCGTCTAAAATGCCACTTGCATATGTTATCGTTACGACTCTCAAAATCAGACAGCACTACAAGTATTTCTACATTTGCATTCGCATGAAAGCCTAAATGTTTGATTCCAATATGCACTACTGCAATTTTTGCCAAATTGCAAAAATAAACTCTTACACTAACCTCTTCAATCTAAGACATAACTAACTCGGGGATATGAGCAAGGCGGGGCCAATTATTTCCTTTTCCTTTCCCTTTCCTGCACCATTCTCTCAGAAGTGGACAGCTGATAATCCATAGGCGTCCAAGTGGGGGTGGTAGGCCTTCCTTTGGCAGATCTTGGAGTTTAGGGCATTGCTCTATTTGTAAATCTTGAAGAGAGGTGAGTCTTTGGAGTCTACCTGATATTGATTTCAGATTGCGGAAACTAGTGGATCTTTCTTTTTCTTTTTTCTTAACTTTATTCTTTCTTGACGTGTATTTGAATCGATTACATCACTTAGCTCAATATTTGTTCTTTTCTTCCTTCTTTTATTTATTTATTATTTTGGTTACATCTTTTCTTTCTTCTTGATTCTATTATTTTCTTCTCTTAAAAATGTCTGTGTTTCTTTCAGTGTATTGGTTTTGGTCACCTGGAAATTTTAAATGGATTCGACCATATCTTATTGGCCATGTTTTCTAATTAAATACTGGTTAAGAGTTAAAATTTGCATTTCTGTGAATGTAATATTTGTTAAGATTATTTATACATCAATTGGATAAAATTCCAACGCTTCTATTCTGATATGCTTACCCTGACTTGCGGATAAAGTTACGGATTGCTAGAGGAGGGAAGGGCTTGGGTTGGATTAGTGAGAAATGACATTTCAGTGTTTTTGGTTTTTATTTTTCTAAAGAATTAGGCAGTTGGGTTAGTTAGAAATCACAAATGGTGATCCCAGAGTGAGTATCATTCCAAACAGATGCAGTACTTGGAGGAGACGTGCGTTGGATTCAGAGGCATGGATCTTCAATTTTGTTTCAAATTATGGCATCTGTCTTGAGCCTCGGAGCTGCTACTTTCCATGTGTTCAGCCCTGGTTTAAAAGAAAAAAAAAAAGAGTTGTAGAGGGGGGACGAGGCAAGAGAGAGTTGCAGAAGGGAGGGAGGACGAATCGCAGGTGGCAGTGGGGGCGGAGGGGTGAGAGTATATGGGTACCCCAGACGCCAGTGGGGTCGGCCGTGGATCCGCCTCTGGTTGGATTATCCGGCTTCAGTTGTCGTTGTGGGAATATTTTCTGCGGTAGAATCATTACTTTGCTTCTGCAACAGACCTCTCTGTCAAAGCTGAAAAGCTTACGAAAATCTGAAATTCCAGTTTTCTTATATTGTGCACCGCTCTTGTGGTTCGGAAATTGATGCAATAACATACAACCACTAAATATTGATGTTTCTCAGCATTGATCACCTCAGCCATTATTATGCTCATTTAATTTGTTTAATGGACAATCTGGGAATTTTGGGAGCAGTCACATTTTCTTGATAACATTTATTTTTTTATTTTTTCCCAATTTATTCAAATTGGCAGTTCTATTACGAAGGGGTACCGGGCACCGCTAGTACCTTTGGGAGAGGCTGTCGAGCTTCCTCATTTCTGCAAATACAAAAGGAATAAACAAAGGCCTTAACCGAAATTGAATCAAGAATCTTAATTGCATTCTATAAAAATATAGTTCAATGCTCAAAATAGCTAGTTATATAGTAGCATATCAATTGATTCATAAATGTTCTTGATGATTTCATTCTACTAATTGTTTTCAGTAGAGAAAGGGTATGCAAGAACCTAAGTGCTTTATATACAGAAGCAAATATCCTGCAAATTTTACACAAGACCAACTGATCAAAGGAACAACATATTCTTTATCCTGCTTCATTTCCAGCCATCAACTTTCTTTTTTCCAGGCTACATTGCCTAATCATGGTGAGCCAAACTCCCTCGCTGGATTAACAACCCTCGCTTTAGCTGAAATACAATAAGCCCCATAATTAATACCTCAAATCTCAAAAGCCAGAAGAAAGATCACATTAATATGAGAAGAGTGTACATGATTGATTGGTACCGAACGGGTGTTCTTCTGACCAGCGATGCCTGGAGATGCCACAGAAATGTGCTCTGAGATGATGCAGATCCAAGTTAGAATTAGCATTCAGCTCCGCACTAACTGGCTTCAGCCGCACATCCAAAGCTTATACACGAACCTCTCTTCTCAATGCTCGACTCAACCGTGCCTTCAGAACTCGTTTGTATCTGCTTGTGCTATTCTAAAGTGCGCAACATTTTCTTCTCTCAACAAGAATGGCAGGGCTACCTAATTTGACAAAATCAAGTTGCAATGTTAATCACATATCAGTTAATAAATTAAAGAAAAAATAGTACTGGTGTGATGTGAACCAGATACAAGTCCAGAAATATTAGCGCATAGTCCAAAATCAAGACTGACGTGATACTACTAGGTAAACATTACAAACTTTGCAAAAAAGAAGTAAGACTGAATCATAATAAGAATTTGAATGAAATTGTATATTCAACTAACCTCTTTTCCTCCTGTATCATGTTTTGCAATGACGGCAAGACTGATTTTCAGAAACCAGGCAAACCTAGCCGCCCCCAGCCTACAGTCATCTTATTGGATTTGCCTGATTTCCAGAAACTCACAGCTTTATAAGAACAAAAAAGGAATCCTCAACCTAATTTCCTCATTTGACTACTGTAAAATTTCAATTTAGGAATTTAACTAGGAACAAAGTCGCATGAGACAATAACTACAGATTGTGTTGGAAAAGAACTGCTTCTCTCAACTTAACTATTGAGGCATTTGTTTTTCCATAATGAGATGTTCCCAGGCAAAGAAACTTAACATAAAACGTTTTACAACAATACAATGATACAATCACAAAATATATCCCAAGAAGTACCTACCCTAGTTTCGCCTTCCGAATCCATTTTAGCTGCTCATTCTTCTACTGTAAAAACTAGAAGTGAACATTTTTATTCGCCAAGGTAAGTTAGATTTTCTTAACTCGAATAAATTCACTAAATTTTCAATTATTTTTGAACTCCAGCTAACCAAAAAGGAAAAATGTTTTATCT
Organism: Flueggea neowawraea; assembly: GCA_948243855.1. Lineage (NCBI taxonomy): Eukaryota > Viridiplantae > Streptophyta > Magnoliopsida > Malpighiales > Phyllanthaceae > Flueggea > Flueggea neowawraea. The sequence goes on along the minus strand of CAODLS010974065.1, from coordinate 16,221 downwards.
TGATTAAGAACAGCATTATAACCAAAAGACTAGAAATTATACGCAGTCAAAATAGAAAGTGTCACTATTCCAATATGCAATTGTACAATAATCTTACATTACACAGGCGTATGCAAAACAAAAATCAAAACTTTTGCATTAACAGTCAAAAAAGGCGATAGAAGCAATGAGCTTTCCCTTCTGTACACCATTGTTTCATAAGTGGGCAGTTGTAAAAGGATAGGCGTCCAAGTGAGGGTGGGAAGCCTTCCCTTGGCAGGGACTGGAGCTTACCACTAATAAGTAAACAGTGAAGAGAGGTGAGTCTGTGGATTCCGCTTGATTGTGATTTCAGATTTTGGAATCGATAAAGGAAGATACCATTTCAATATCTCCTGAAATATGAAGTTCTTCCACTGACAATGGATGTCTTTCCGTATCTGGGAATGACTCCAACTCCCAACAATCTGATATTTCCAGAAAAGTGAGATGTGAGAGGTGATTTTGCATTTGTAGTGACCCAAACAGAAGCAATATACTGATAATTTACATCAGACCAACTGATCAAAAGAACAAACATTCTTAGCCTGCTCCATCTTCTACACATTAACTCTATTTTTCCCTGCTATGTTGCCAAACCTTGGTGAGCCAAACTCCTTTCCCGGACGACCCCCACGTTAGCTGAAAACAATACAATGCATAATTAATAACTCAGATCTCAAAAACGAGAAGAAAGATTACATTAATACAAGAATAGTGTACTTGATTGATTGGTATGGGATGGATGTGCTTCCCACCAGCAACGACTGAAGATGAGTAGAAATGTGCTCAGGGTTGCAGCAAATCCAAGCTAGCATTAGCTCAAGATTGATTAACATCAGCTACACATCCAAAGCTTATCCATGTACCTCCGTTCAATTCGCGAGCAGAGGAATATTATTTTGGAGCCCCAACTTCCTCCTTTCGCATTTCCTGACTGAGCATTCCTTGCAAAATCTTGTGTTTCTCGTTTCTGGTTTTGCGCTTCTGAACTTGAGTAATATCACTCGTGATATCATCAGCATCAATATCCTCTTTTCATCACCAAGAATGGATGGGCTACTGAATACAAGGCAAATCAAGTTGCAACTCAATCACATATCAGTTCATAAATTAAAATAAAATTAAATTTATCACTGGTGTAATATGAATCAGATATCAATTCAGAATTATTCACCAATAGTCCAAAGTCCAGACTGATGTGGTGCTACTAGGTAAGCAGTATAGACCTCACCAACAAGAAGTTTGACTGAATCAGAATAAGTTCAGTGAAATTTTATATATCAACTAACCTGTGTCTGGTTTTGCACAGAAGGCAAGACTGAAAAATAACATGCTTTAGTCGCATACACATAACATGGTCTACACAATACTGGGAATGCAGAAACATCACAAGCAACAAATGGTTCACCATCCAAACTCTCGCCAACATTATCTCCAACTATCTGGCAAACATCTCCACCTATAGTCATCTTCATGGGCTTTGCCTGACTAGGAGAAATTCACAAACTTCAGAAGCACAAAAAGTATTCTTTAGACACATCAAACGCAAACAAAGGACGTAGACAACAGTGCAGTCTTAACCAGATAAAATATGCATACCAAATCCTCAGAATGCCACAAACAGTCTTCCTTTACCATTCTTCCACTTCAGATCTGCGAAAAGGACTAATAATCAGGCTACAAAAACTAAACATTTAACCTTTAATTTGATTTTCTCTACTCGAATAAATTCACCAAATTGGGTCAATCAAGTTTCAATCATCCTCGAAATTCACGGTAACCAAAAAGAATCATAATCAAGAACAGTATTTGACCACAAGACTCAAAACTGAGCTCTTCTTTTTTTTTCTCAAAAATAAGAATTTTCCCATGCTGACAGAAATTCATTTAACAAAAATGAGAGACAATCTGACAAGAACACCCCTCAGCTCTCACAAAATCGAAGTAAAAGAAACACTTATAGTCTGAAAGAGAGGGAGAGATGGTATTGACAAGAAATGTAAAGTAACAAAGCACTTACGTCAAGTTGCTAATAGAAAGAAAACCAGTTATCTTGTTTGTCTAAAATTTCACTTGCATGTTTTAATTAGAACTCTTAAAATCAGTGACATATATGAACAACACTACAAATATTTCTATATTTGAATTTATATGAAAGCTAAAATGTTTGATTAGATAAAGTAATCAGTATCATGATGTGCATATGAAAAACAAAAATATACTTACAAATCATCAACAATCAAGTCGGGGATATGAGCAAGGCGGGGCCAATAATTTCCTTTTCCTTTCAATTTCTGGATCACATTCATAATACCTCCTTTCCCTTTTCTGCACCGCTCACTCAGAAGTGGACAATTGGTAATCCATAGGCATCCAAGTGATGATGGGAGGCCTTCCTTTGGTAGGGATCAGAGTTTAACACAATTGAAAATTTCTAGCCATTGAAGAGAGGTGAGTCTTTGGAGTTCGCGGGACATTGATTTCAGATTCTGAAAACATTTGATTTCGAGAGTGGTCAGCGAAGTTGGAAGTGGTAGTGAATCATCTGGAAATGAGGATATCATTTCCATAGCTCCTTCAATTGTGAGTCGTTGAAGACAGGTGAGTGCATTGAACCTCCACTGTGACAATGGTTGTCTCACCAGTTTGCGCAATCCAATATCCGAAGTTGAGTTAGATTTGGGGGCAAACCTCTTTCTGGAAAGGACTCTATCTCCTCGCAATCATCTAATGCTACATCTTGAAGAGAGGTTAGATCGTGCATGTTATTGGGCAACCACTTCAACTTCCCACAGCCCGACGGTAGAAAAGACGCAAGAGTGGGAATGGGTAGTTCATTGGGAATGACTCCAACTCAGAACAATCTAATATTAGCAAAGAAGTGCGATGTGAGAGGTGATCTTTGATTTGCAGTGACCCTAGTAATTGTGCTTCCATATCATTCCTAATTTTAAGAGACCTTAGTGATGTAAGAAAAACTCCATTTGACGAAATAATGAGAGCTTCACTTTTACTGATTTCCAATTCCTCAAGACGAGAGATTTGTCGGCTATATGAATTCTCATTCTCATCAACTATAATTCCCTCTGGTAGCCTCACCAAACAACCACAATTCCTGATTTCCACATGCTTCACACTAGACGGCAAACCTCTTGTCGAAAACGTCACCAGTTCTGGGCAATTCCTAACTTCCAAATCTGTTAGAGAGGTGAGGCTATGCAGCTGATTTGGCAGCTTCTCCAACTTCTCACAACTAAATATATCCAAGACTCGAAGATTGGGTGGCAAAATCCCTTCTTCTCCCTCCACCAACGACAACAATTCATTGCAATACACAATTCGTAACCGCTTCAGACACCCAAGCCTCTCCATATTAATTCCATCTTTCCACAAATGCTTCAGTTCACCACACCACTCGACTTCCATTTCTTGGAGTGAAATCAAGGCTTCTAAGGGATTCGAGGTTGGGCAAACTCCTCAAAACCACTTCTTTTGCATCCTCTAATTACTAATTCTCCAAGTGAAGGAAATGTTTCAGGTACAATTTCTAGCATTGGACAGCTGTCTATATATAGCTGTTGGAGTGCAGGAAGCCGCTTCGGCAAATCTCCAATCAATTCTGGACAATTTGAAATTCTGAGTTTCTTCAAGTTAGGGAAAACCAGTCCTTTGTCTTCATCAATATCATAGCATGACCATTTTTTCCACTTCTCCATATTATAGATCATTAGTGTCTCCAAAGATGGAAACACATCAGCACCAAGCCATGATGAGACGTTGCAACAGTCGGAGAGCTTTAGAAATGTCATATTATTGAATGAGTCATTACCAAGCCATGATGGTAACTCTGTACCTCCATATGAATTTATTGAAAGCCTTGCTATATTCTTTTGAGGCTGTAAGGCATCGAGGACTTGCTTTTCATTCTCCTCATCTCGAAAATCATCAAAATATTTGCTCCATGCCAATTTTAATCCATCAATTCTCTCATTCTTTCTTAATGTCAGACGATCTACGACTTCCATGTTGATCACATTTTGCAGCTCTCTGATGTACACTTGTCCTCGTAGATTAGGAATCTTGAGTAGCTCGGTTATCCTACGTCCATCAGTATTTCCGACGATGAAATCAGAAAGTATGTGCAAATTTATCAAGTTACCAATGTGCAGTGGCATCTCTTCCAAACGATCTGTGCCTCTTATGTCAAGGCATTGCAAGTTTATTAGATTACAGAAGTTTTCAAGCAGCTTTCGAAGGTATTCGCAGTTGTGCAGTATCAAAATCTGCAAGTTAAATAGTTCGCTCATACATTCAGGCAATATCTCAATTTCAGCACCGCACAAATTAAGATATCGTAAATGTTGCAGGACACTGATAGATTTTGGCAATTCAACTCTTCTGTAACCAGACAACGAAAGCACCCTTAGGCATCTTAATCCTGGAATCCAAACATCCAATACTTAACTGCTGATGTAGTCCGCATAAACCCCACTTTTCCATTCTTTAAAAATTGGTAGTGCCAAAAAGGTCCGCAGGCACTTCATTTCTTGGAAGTTCTCAAATCTTCTGGCAACATCATATCTACGACGGTTAAAAGTTGAATGACGCACCTCTAGATAAGACTTTCGAGAGTCCATTTCCTCATCCAAATTGAAACATACTCCTCCACTTACGGATCGTGCAAGATCATTTACATGATCATGCATCACGAAGATTGACACATCATTAGCAGACTGTTGGAATAATGATTTTGCATATAATTCATCAAAATATGCATAACCTTCACTTAGTTGTTCGACAAAACCCTAATCATATTTGCAAAACTCATACTCCTTTGGAAAAATTGCACAGTAACCAGCTCATCTTACATAAATAAGATACATGTATATAACATATAATTTGTATAATTGAAAAACTTTGCTCCTGAAAGGATTAGAACCTTGGTTTGAGGAGTAATGTTATATGCCCTCCCAAGCTCGTCCACTTCATTTTTGTATATAACATATATTTTATATGTATATATAAATTATATATATTATATATATCCCGGGCCGGGCCGGGCCCGGAATTTACTCCGGGTTTTTTTGGCCAGGCACTACGGGCTGAAAAACCTAGCCCAGACCCTGATTTTTTTCGGGCGGGGCCTAGAAGGGATATGTTGCATGCTTGTATGGATGGGAGGTCAGGGGCATTAGTTATTTGGGGTATATGCTTGAATTTAATGGCGAAAATGTTGTTCTACCACTTTGGTTGGCAAGTTTAGTTTTCTTGGCTGCTAAGGCGTTTGTATTGGTCATGTTTATTCGACGCCATAGATAATATTTTCTGTTCGAACAAGTGGAACATGTAAATGTCAAAACTGCAGTCAAATCTGAATGAATGACCCGTAGCTGATTGAATTCAAAGGTGTGCTAAAAACAGGGTTTTGTTAGTGACTTAAAGCTTTGTTCTTGTCTTGCATTTTTTTTGAAGTTACAATATTATCCTGCTAACATCTGGAGACAATTCATAATCCTGTTCATCCAGATTTTTTTGGTTCCTAGACTTATTGTTGCCATTCTCCCTCCGAGTCTTTTCTTAGTGTGGAAGAACAATTTATGTTTTTCTTAATCTATGTTAGACCTAAAGCGATGCGAAAACCTATAATTCAAGTGGAATTTGAGCATTTCAATCACAGAGAAATTACATCAATCTCTATTTGTTTACCTCTAGAACCTCTTTTTTAATATTCTATAATGTTTTTTTTTAAGTTTCTAATTGCGTTAGTCATTAAACTTCACTGTTTTATTTCTTTTCATTTCCTCCTAAACACCTCATTAGGCATGCCTTCTCAGGGTAATGTTTCAATTTCACCGACTTCCAATTTTCCTTGGCTATATTCTAGCCAAGCATTAGTTGCCCACGACGTTTGGTGTCCATAGAAACTTTGATTGTGGCATCTATGTTGTACAATACATGCGTCTCATCCATAAGTTTGATGAGTTTGTAAGTAGTCCTAGTAGGTTAAATTTGACATGAATTTACTGGTTCTTTTTAATACACCAACTGTCTACCTCTTTTGAAACTTGTGTTTTGTTTATTAAGGGAAAATTGACCTTCGATAGTAATATCCAATCCATTCGGCAAGGCATCATGTATTGGATAGCAAGGCTAAAGCAACATGTAACTTAAACCAAGCAATCAGCACATTTTGTGAACAGCTAATCACGTATCATGATCTCTTTAAGATATAGTTTTCGATAGGAGGCATTATTTTGCTATTTTGGATTGTAGCATGATCTCTCAATTTTTTGTAAAGCCCAAAGGTTAAGTTTGGTAACTTATAAGTAATTTTGTAAGGTTACTGCTGGATTGAAATATCGCCCATTTTGTACAGTATTTGGCTAAAAAATTATGTCTAAATGCATGCATCTTTGCTTGTAACAACTTTGTACCATACTGTAATAATATGACAAGCAAAATGAAGTTACTGATTTGACATGTTAAAAAAAAAGACATTTCCACCAGCAATTAGACAATTCATAATACAGAATAGGTGGTTCGTTCAACTACATAACCAAATTAATGGAGCACAATGATCTAGTCATTCAGCTACATAATCAAACAAAAGGGGCACGACGATCTAGACATCTTGTGAGACACTGGACAAGAAGTTAAAATGACTTGAAATTGTTGTGTAATTGACTTCATAAGTTGTGGACAATTCAAATGGCATCTCATATTTGTTGCCTTTTTGGACTCGGCCTTATCCCCTTGTTTCGGCAAGCTAGGATCAAGCATATTTTCCCTTTCATTTACGAAAGTTATACACATACTTCCTCCGTCTTATAGAGATAAACCATAATATTTTTTCCACAAAGAATTATTAACAATTTAATAAGTGATTAATAATACAATTTATTATACATTTAAGTAGGAGCAATATTATACAATTGACATAATTATTAGTATTAAAAAGAAATTAGGACAGACTAAAAAGGAAACATGACATATCTTTATGGAACGGATAGAGTATCTATGAATGAAACTCATTTGATAGAAACTGTCACGACCCATTTCCGGGACCATGACCGGCGTACGAGGTAAACCGTCTATGTGAGCCTGGCTCATCTCACACAAACCTCCATATACAGACCTGTTACCCAAAATTATATTTAATAAAATATGATTAAAAACCAATTAAAGGTTTTAACATTATTTATTAAAACAAAACATGATATAAATTTGTGCGAAAATAATTTCAAGTTAAACATTTGAAATACCAAAACAATAACAAAAACTAAAACAAATCTCATAGGAAACCCAGTGTGGAACCTCTACTAATCATACAATAGGGCCCGATCAAAAGGGCGCTGACTGCAACGTCAAGATACCTCACTGAGCATTAAATGTCAACGATCATAATCCCCAACAGTCACCTGCAAGATGATAATAAACATGGGACAAAACAAACAAAGAAAATGGGGTCAACCCAGTGAGAGAAAACACTCCATATTGTCTCATACGTGCCTCACAAAGACTGTTTTGAAAACAGTTCGAAAATACCACATGCAAATATAGTCAACATATACATATATATATATACATGCTATACCATAATAGCCTTTCGAAATCGTTCGCAATCAAAGCAAACAACACACACGAAATCATTCATTAGTTTATCAAAAACTTTCATGAATATTTCTAAAATCTTTCCAATATTTCTTCAAAACTTATCAAAGCCAATGTGCTTTCAATAACAAAGCAAAACGTTTCAAAAACGTTTTATCATATCAAGATTTTCAAACTATAACATTTTCAAGGTTATGCCAAAAATCCAGAATACAAGTTAAAACTCTTTCAATCCTTTGTTGAAAGTTTAGTATCAGAATTCAAAAATCTTTGTAGTTCTTATCAAAACCTCATAATCAAAACTTTGCCTTATAAATATCATAATACTAATACTATTATTTTCAAAATCATATCTTATCGGTATGGGATTCGCCTATACTCAACCTGCAGATGTGGGATTCGCCTAAACTCAACTCACGAGGTTTGCCCCACAATCGCCATTAGTTGAAGTTTTCCCCACCACCGTTAAAAATCAAAACGTATTCCATAAATACCAAAGTCAAAAATATATAATGCAGATCTGGGACCAAAGCAAGCGTGATGTGGACTCTGCCACCAATCACTAGACATAAACAATCGTAATGTGGACTCTGCCACCAATCACGAAAAGTGTGGACCAGCCATACTGTGATGAGGACCCGTCTCTATCAATATCAAATCATGTGTCTCGCTAGGCAACATGGCTACCAACAGCCCTGGTAGCGAGGCCAATAACAATACATTGGTATACCAAAGGCTACGAACCCCATAGCGAATGTATCTTGTCTCCAAAACATTTATATAGTATATTTAAATCCAATAACAAATGGTCATGCGACCGAGTATATCAAAAACAATGAGATATATAATATATAATTTATATATCGAAATCCAAAATATTTATCAGAAACAGTAACGATGTACTCATTTCAAAATTCACAAATCCATAACGACATGGCATATAAACAGAGTATGTAAAATTGTCAATCGTTTTACCAAAAACGAGTTTCAGAATTTATTTCCGAAATATACCAAAAATATAATATACTCAAATTATATTATTTCAAAAACAATTCATCTTTCGCCAAAGCGCAAAATCTTTCAAAACAGAGTATCATTACTCTTTTTCCAAAATCCAAATGGTTTCCCAAAAAACCATTCAATAACAAACAAGTCCTCACATAGACCAAAATTTTGGATTATCAATCATTTAATTATTCTGGTTTCATGCTAAGGTGATAGCACAACAAAAATGTATAATTGGAAGAGACACAACCTATGTGTCTGAAGCTGCAATCTACTCACCTGGATGCCTAGCTTCCAAACTCTGAATCACTGACCGTCGGTCGATGGCTGATCACCTCGGAATCAACTAAGCTGAAACAAATATTCGCAATAAATCAAACACGGTGACTGTGACAAAACAAAACATGCATGAAATGTAAATGCAGACTTAGACGCCGTAGGCGTCAGAAATCCTATTTCGATCGAAGATCTAGCACTCACCGCCCAAAAATCCAAATCTATGTAAAATTACAATTTGGTCCCCTACTTTTGTAAAATTACATTTTAGTCCCCAAATCTCGTAAAATTACAAGCTAGTCCCTCGAGTCCGAGAATATACAAACAATTACTCCAAGTAGCCGGATTCTTCAAACGAGCTCTCGAACTCTCCGAATTTACAATTTTAACTAATTTTCTCGAAATTACAAAATTAGAAATAAATTCCCAAAATTTACAAATTTGTTCCAACTTTCCCGAAATTACAAATCTAGATCCCAAGTTTCTAGAATTTATAAATCTGGATATCAACTTTCCAAAATTATAAAAATATCAATCTCAAAACTTTATTTTCAAAACTGTCGATCTTTTGATTCGACCGACAAAAATTGAAACCAAATATACTTATGGGTTCATCTCAACATCAGGAACATTAATCCATCAACAATTTCCTCAAACAAACAACCAAATCATCACAAATTGGTTAAACTCGAATCTAACCCTAACTCAGTCAATAACTCATCGATTCTTTTGATTTCAAGTTAGATTTATGTTAATCTAACCTCCAACAACCATAGTCTAACAACCTACAACATCCATTTCAACAGAATCATGCAAAATTTGAAACCCATTTCAATTTCGGCCAAAAATAGATTTTTGAAATTAAATGCATGAAATGGATGAAAAGAGGTGATTAGAACTGAAATCTTACATCTAGAGATGATTAGGAACACTGGGCAAGCAATGAGGTAATGAGAGGATCGATCTGAATGTGAGAGAGAGTGAAAAATGAAAATGACGGAAGAATGGTCGGGGTTCGGATATATATAGAGAATAGAGCCTCACGTACGTGAATCTAAGGTTAAAGTACGTTAGGAGGAGCTCACGTACGTTAGGATCAAGGTCACGTACGTTAACGAGTCAAAAATCATGTTCTAGAATTGAAAATCCTGACCTCACGTACGTGAATCATCCTAGAAACCCAGCTCATGTACGTTACACCTATTCCTCACATATGTGAGTTATGTATGCCTTACGTACGTTAGGATTAGCCTTACGTACGTAAGATGCTTTGTTTCTCCCTTCTTGACTTCTTTTGCTACCAAACTCGTCCCGAATCATTTTCAAAACTTAACAACATCCAACCTAACATGATTTCATCATAAACATCAAATATCATCCACTGGTATTCCAAAAATTCTCAATGTCACACTCGAAAATTACAGGGATGATAATTGAAAAGTACTGGATATTACAGAACCCGCCAAATTGCGTTGCCATCATATCAATTATATACCTTATGTCCATTCCAGCACTTCTCAATGCATTAATTTGTGCTTTTGAAGCATCATCAATTTTTTTATGTGATGATAGAAAATGGAAATGATCAATCTTCACTAATTTGTAGCTATGTTCCATCACAAATCTATTCACAACCCACACATTTGTCTTTTGAGTGTAATTATCCTGAAATTTTGCTGGACAGACTTCTCTAAAATCAACCATCAACTTTCTCTTTTGACGAAGGAGATTAAAATGACAACTCAATTGCAGTTTTTTTTTCTTACATAATGCACCTCTCTTCTTAATTGCATTCCATAAGATTACAATCCAATGCTCAAAATAGCAATTTATGTGATAGGAAATCACATGATTCATAAATATTCTTAATGATCTCATTGTGCTAACATTTTCAGTGGAGATAGGGCATGCTACAATTTGATTAGTCTCACATCTGAGTGCTTTTTTTTTGTACGATTCAACTCCCATAAGAGGAGATTTTAACTTTTTGCATACACCAGGGTTTGAATTCGGGATGTCAATCATCCATTGGGGAGTCCAACCGGCTGCTCTAAACTGTCTGCCGTACATCTGAGTGGTTTACAAATAGAAACAAAAATCCTTAAAATTTTTAATAAGATCACTGACCAAAGGAACAACATTCTTATCCTGCATCATCTTCCACCCATTAACTTTTTTTTCCAGGCTACATTGCCTAATCCTGGTGAGTCAAGCTTCCTTGCTAGATTAACGACTCTCTCGTAAGCTGAAAACAATAAAACCCATGATTAAATACCTTAGATCTCAAAAACGAGAAGAAAGATCACATTAATACAAGAATAGTGTACTTGATTGATTGGTATCAGAGGGATGTGCTTCCCACAAGCAACGCCTGCAGATGCCAACTCAACATGCATTCAGAAATCTTTGGTTTCTGGGTTTGTTTTTTCTGAAGTTGAATTAAAATCACTTGAGATATCACCAGCATCAATGTCCTTGGCTCGATAACCAAGAATGGCCAAGCTACCTAATACAATGCCAATCAAGTAGCAATATCAACCACATATCAGTTCATAGATTAAATAAAAGTAAATTTAGTACCGGTGTAATTAGTTCAGAATTATTCACCAATAATTCGAAGTATGGACTGACACGCATATGTTTTTTTTAAATAAAATTTGACCGTTGGATCGTTTTGATTTAACGGTCAAATTTACTTCAACGGATTAAAATAAAATTGTGTTTAATAAAAAACTGAGTAGGCTTCTCGCGGGACTCTTAAAGTAACCTCTGAGTTACAGATGAAAAAATTAAGGGGTTAGAAACTAAAAACTTTAATAAAATAACAATAAAAACGTTGAGCAGGCGTCTCGCAAGACGACTTTAGAGACCGTAAATTATGAGTAGTCTAATAAGCTTTACGAACAAGAACTTAGACTAAATCAGAATGAGAATTTCAAAGAAAATTAACCTAATTCCCTAATCTAACTAATCTAAAATTTCATTTTAGGAACAAAAAAAGGAACAAAAGTCACAAGAGCTATAATTCTGGATTACAATAACACATCCAGAGAAAATACTCCTGTTTCGCCTTCCGGTTCTGTTGCAGCTGATGCAGCTCACACCAGCAGCAAACCAAGGATGTAGACAACAGTGCAGTCTTAACCTATGCATACCAAATTCTCAGAATGTCAGGCAGAGTCTTCCTCTGCTTATTCTTCTAATGTAGTTACAAGTCTCAATATCCCAGATCTGCTAAAAGGAGTAACAATCAGACTGCAAAAACTAAATGCTTTTTTTTGATAAATTAATGTCAGTTAGTTAGCAAATTAAACATTAAGCAAAGTAAATGTTTAATTTGCTCTATTCGAATAAATTTACTAAGCTTTAATCATCCTTGAATTCCCGACAACCAAACAGAATCATCATCAAGAACTGAATTATTGAGCTCTTTTTTGTAAACCCAAAACAGAAAACTTCCCCATGGTGACAGAAATTCATCTGACAGAAATGAGAAACAATCAGAAAAGAATACCCCTCTTATCTCACAAAATCGAAATAAAAGAAAGCACTTACAGTCTGAAAGAGAGGGAGAGATCGGATTGCCGAGAAATTGACCAAAAAAAACAACAACAACAACAACAAAGCACCTGCGTCATGCTGCTAACAGGAAGAAAACCGGTTATCTTGTTCGTCTAAAATGCCACTTGCTACAACCCTAAATTTGTAACATTATGTTTTAATCCCTATCATTTTGCAACAATAAAGTTCCTATTTGTATAATTTCAACTTATTAATTATTAAAAAAATTAAAATATTGAAGTTATATGAAACCAAATTAAATCCGCTAAGTTAATTTAAAAATTATTTTGCCCACATTTTAAACTAATTCAATATTTTCTATATACAATTACACAAAAATCAACAAAAAAGGCCAAATTTTACTAAATTAGTTCTTAAATTAATAATTTTTATCAAATTATTTAAAAAAACTTTTAAATAATAAAGTTTAATAAAACTAAATTTAATTAACTAAACGAGTTTAAAAATTATTTTTCCCAAATTGTACACACCTATCTATCCTATGTGCACTTCATAAAAATTGTTAAAAAAGAGTTGACTGGACTCAACTTATTTTACTAAATCAATAACAAAAAATATTAAAAATGATTTTTAAATTATTTTTGGGTTGTACTCATTTTATACATGTTTTGTAAATATTTGTTGGTGTACTTGTTTTATGTCTATTTTGCACTCGTAATTTTACCAAATAAGAAAAAAAATTGAAAATGTTTTTAAATTTTTTGGATTATACTCATTTTGTAAGTATTTATTGGTGTTATACTCGTTTCAAGTCTATTTTGTACTCGAAATTTTACCAACTAACAAAAAATTATTGAAAATGTTTTTTAATTTTTTGTACTTGTACTTATTTTGTACACATTTTGTAAACATTTATTAGTGTTGTGTTAGTTTTGTGTCTATTTTATACTCGTAATTTTGTCAAATAACAAAAAAAATTGAAAATTGTTTTTTATTTTTTTGGCCTATACTCATTTTGTACATATTTTGTAAGTATTTTTTTTGTGCTATACTTATTTTGTATCTATTTGTATTTGTCGCACATGGTAAAAGAGGAGTTAACTTTCTAGTGTGTGATCAAAGTGATGTCAATTTTTTGATATATGGTCAATAAATTGTCAACTTTCAGCATTTTTTGGTGGTGTACTCATTTTATATCTATTTGTATTTGTCGAGCGTGGTAAAAGATGGGTCAACTTTTTAGAGCGCGGTCAATTTTCTGATACGTTATCAATACGCGTTGACGTGTAGTTAAAAAGCAGTCAAATTATGGTATTTCTGAAATAATTTTTCAGCATGTTTCTATTTCTAAATTTTTTTTAGGTTGTTCTATTTATAAAATAAAGGCTTTTCCCTCTATTTTTTAGTTTTTTTTCTCAGTTATTTACATTTTAGTTTCGTTTAGAAGCGATTTGTAAAAGAATAGTATAGATGAGTTATGCACAAGTTGTTCCAAAGTACACCCTGTTCAACTTTCCGTCGATACATAGATGAATGACATGTGTCTCGATGGAGCTTTGAGAGGTGAATCTACACCGTTGAAGCTCAGTCGGTTTGACATTGTGATTAGCAAGTCACTACTGCTGACCAAGTCCAGGTGTTGGACCCACCAATTACGGTCCATTTCTAGAGTTCTTTTTTTTCCCCTAAGGTCCATTTCTAGTGCTTTTTTTCTTTTTTCTTTTTATCTGGATAGAGTTTATTCGGGCATAAATTTGTTACTCGTGGCTGGAAATAAGAATTTGTTACTCCTGAATGTATTTTTATTTAATTATAGTTAATGATGTAAATGAGTTTATTATTTTGGTTATTAAAGGCATATAACATGCAAAAATAGCAAGGCAAATTACTAAAAACGTTTTGTATTTTTGTGCGTTCATTCTCAATGTGAGTCACTCATTAAAAATAAATATCTATTTTATTAATATATTCATCCAATATTATCACATATTTAAATGTCTTATTTAGTAGAACTAGCCTTGTGGACATGTGCGTTGCACATGAACTTTTTTTTGATAAACATTTTGAAAATTGTATGAATGCATTATTTTTTATTAAATAAATATAAATGAGAAACATTAAAATTTTTGTTAAATATAAGAGACATAAATTAAAAATTAAATAAAATTTTACATATTTACATCCAATACACGTGATAGATTTTTTTAATTCAATCTTCATTCAACATCAAACATATTGTGCTTTTCTCGCAAATGCAAAAAATTAATAAATAAACAATACTGCATATAAATAATTAAACGAAAAATTTTGCATAAAAATGAAAATATAAATTATAAAATAATTCTTTAAAGAGTTATGTATTTTCCTTTAAATTTGGACACAATCAATTGCCTACAAAACGATAATAAAACACAAATTATAAATCAACATTCAGACTCACATTCAAAAAACTAAATCAAATCAACAAATAGCTAGATGAAAATATTTGAGGACTATATACTCTAGCAAAATAATTTCAACATTAATTATATTAGACTTTCGTTGAAAATGAAAGTTGCTAAATTTAAATTGATACTCATTAATCAAGTATCAATTGCTGTAGACTAAGGTTGGATATTTGAGAACCAACACTGCCATCGCATATTTAAAAATATATAAACAACTCTCCTTACCAAACAACCCCTAAAAAATCCAAAACGACACCTGTTGATCATGCCAAAGAAATTATTTGCATAAGAACTTGGTCTAATTTTCACTTTGAATAAGATTATTTATGATAGTCCGAGGAAACATCGTAATATAAAGCATCATTTCATGGCTGAACTATGCCACTTATTATGGATTCTCCAACAACCTTTCATATCGTTGTTACTATGCAAAAGCAAATAAGGGAAGTGAGGCATTTTTTTTACAGCAAAATAAACATTTCATTATTAGGTTCTTCCATCAACCAAGAAATAACAGATTCAGGAGCTTTACAAGTCCAATCTCGAACACTTGTGTCATTCAGACTCGATCTAGCGATAAAATTTGCAATTCTATTCTCATCTCTAGGAATCCGTTGGTAATTGCAGCCTAGAAAATTCTGCTGCAGCCTTGAGATATCCCAACAAATTCTCCTAATCTTCCATCTCCTTTGTTGTTCTTTCATGCTTAATTGATTAAGCAGGACCTGACAGTCTAGATGCATAACAAAAAAACACTTTACAATCATATCAGTATTATAGGCATTGAATTTTACCAAGATTAGCACTTTAAAATGCTTGACAGAGAATGACACATATTTGCACGTTAGGATATTGGAGCATGTAGTTATGATGTTTCAAGCATGTATCACATACTATTTTTACCACCTGGGCCTTAAAAGATTAGTTGTTGAAGCATGTGTTGGTACTCATCAGGCTTTTTTGTCATCATTTTCTAAAAGTCTTCTTTTTTCTTGATTGGATAAAAAGGAGTCGGGGGCGACCAGTAGTAGCATACACCTACTGGACGTTACCATGCAGACATTACCTCCACGCTACGAAATATTCTAGAGTCATAGCTATACCAGCAGCAAACTTGTGTCCGTACACTAGTGTGATCACCGTAGCACCTCAATGAGATAAGTTTCAGTGGGACCACTTGTTCTAACGTACGACATGTGTCTTCAAAACTAAAGTTAGCACAAATCTAATGAAAAGGGAAATGCATAAGAATTTTCCTTTAGTGAGAAAGAAAAAAGCATCTCGCCTTTAAAAAATGCAGAAGAGAAATAAGCCAATCTTGACTCTGCATCGTCTAGAA